>JAOYMR010000014.1:4838722-4865993 GCA_025802075.1 Tenebrosternarchus preto | reverse complement strand
CCCCCAGCCCCTGAGCATCAGCTTGCTGTCTTAACAGTCACCCCCACCACTCCGTGAGTTGCTAGCTTAGAGCCATTTCAGCTGCAGGCCTTTTGCAAAAGGTCCCTCTCTCCTGGACTTCTGCAAAAGCTCTCTCTCTCTCTCTCTCTCTCTCCTGGACTCTGTCCAACATAATCAGTCAATCTATCCCTGTCAGTGCTGACACTGTTGTGGTTCAGGTAATGTCTCTCATTCAGTGGGCCACCAGGGATAATGGCAGGGTTACAGCAATGACATATGCAGTGATGTGCCTTTTAAAACTATCAAACACAGTTGGCCTGTAAATAAACAAATGCATGTATATAGATATATATGTTTTGTTTGTCACTCATGATTTCTACAAAATCATTTTTTGATATGCAGTGAGTCATGTACAGGCCTTCTAAATGCTGGCCATGTGGCCATCTCATGTAATTCACTTTCCCTCTTCTCTTGGATAAAATTACTTAAGGTGGAAGAATAATATCAGCCTACAGCACATATGTTTGTTCCCTGCTAGAGCACGGAGAGGACGGTGTATTCAGACACACTGAATAAGTTAGGTACAGCTCTGCAGGGCAGATCAGATCCAAACACCATAGTCTCTGTTACTGACATTCACTGCTTGGGTTTTGACAATACATAGGGTTGGGAAGTACGAGGTTGGGAATGCTAGGTATTTTCTGCATATTGTCTATTATCACAGTGTGTGATTGGTTCACCACTACTTGTTTATCTGTCTGGATCTGTAGGTCCCACAGGGTCTTAGCTTTGTTCTTCTCCATTATTCTCCATGGTTCCTCCCATTTGGACTTGGGGATGTTCTTGTATAGGATCCCAATATATGATCCCTGACACTTGGTTGTGTCTGTTTACTTTCCCTGCCATTATCTTGCATCCTGGTACTAGGTGTACTAGGTGATGGACAGTCTTTTACACATCTTGCATCTTCTCTGGTGTGATATAGCCCTGCATAGATCAACCTAGGGCTTAGTGCTTGAGCCGCTATTTCTTAACTTGATCCAAAGAGCTAATCAGTGACTCACAACATGAGCCAGATTTCCCAGTGTATGCTGCAAGAAGACATGTTGTCTGTCTGACAGTTCTTACCATAACTGACTCAGACTCAGAGCTACTTGCAAAATGTATTAAACTAACATCCCTCATGGAAGAAGCAAAGGCTTTTAACTTTTTTTTTCTAACTTTAACCTGATAAGATGTTCAATATTTACATAACTCAACAGAGCACGGTGAGCACCAGAAAATAACAATGTTAGCTAACATGACAGACTTGAGCTAGCAAACATTTCAGACCACATCTCACTGACACCACGCAAAAAGCAACAGCAGATATAAAGCTAAAGGAATTGCAGAAGAAGTGACGGAATTTATACTTCCAGAGAACTGTATGATTCCAGATTATTTTCAGTCATTGTACTGCTATTTTCATCTGAAAACAGTTCTGTAATAATTTAGGGCCTGTAACGTTTAATGACTGCAGTAAGCGTATTTTCATTTAATTTACTGATTTTTTAGTTAAAAGAGGAGAGTCTACGCCTATTTCACACAAGTTATTTGGAACATTGTGTGGTAATAAACCAGTTTAAGCCACATCGTGTGTCTTTGACAGAGCTAGTTAAATGCAACACCGGACTGAAACCGAACCATTAGCCGATGGTGCTAGAAGATAATCAGCAATCGGTATCAACCCTTGAAGCACTGATCGGTCCATCTCTAATTGGTAGGATTGTCTAATGTCAGCCGCCTCTGCTATCCTTTGTTGGAGCAAAGCCCTGAATGATGTGGCACCTCCTGTGCTTCCATGGTGCCCGTGTCCTTCAGCTGACTAAGACATCCCCCCCAGCCACTTTTCCTTGTGCTCCCCTTCCCCCCCTCCTTCGAGCTGGTGTACAGCTCGATGATGGATCTTGGGTAAAGTACCCCAAGCATTATTGCAGTTTTTCTCTTGGCCAGATTATTTTGCCTGCTGGATATCTGATGAATGGTAGGGCATGCGTGTTTATGGCTTTGACCATATTGTTCCCTTTCAACTTGTTCCTTACCCTGTAAAAGATACTTTGATGCTGTTGTCCTTCTTGTTTCTAGCTTATGAATGCTGTGATTTCAGAGAATCCCCAGTACAACTTAGTTAAAGTTCAGTTCCTTCTGTCCTTATCAGTTTTCTTCTTTTTATTATCAGGCAACTACACATCGTCACATGCTTTCTTGTAGCTGATCCAGGCGATGCTAAGGTTGGTCTGTCTGGTCTTGGAAACCTGGTGAACCACTCTATCTCGGTATACCTATTCCAGTAACTGGTGAATCACTTTATCTCAGTATACCTATTCAGGTAGCTAGCATTCCTGGCAAGAGCTTCCATGTTGTGGACAGACAGGTTATTGGTCTGTAGTTATGGTATTTGGCCCTTGTTGGGGTCCCACATGACCAATACGGTCCTGCCTTCTGTTAGACGGTATTTAGCAGGTGGTTTATTTGTTCTGATAGTTGGCCATGCATTGCTGCTAGTAGCTTTAGACATTAGGCATGAATCTTGACAGCACATGTTTCTGATCTGCTCTTGGACATCTGCTATAATAATGATGATGATGGTTCTTGGTCTGGGAGACTGTGGTGCTCTGCTCCGAGATCTCTTAATCACTGAGCACTGGTGTTATGTGGTGCCTCATTCTCCCATATTCTCTTCCAGTACTGCTGCACTGCAACTGAGAGCCCACTTCGAATAGTTCACTGGTGAAAAAGGCATTTACTCTGTTGGTTGTTGGTTCTTTTGTGCATCTCTGCAGTCCAATGCTGTTAAGCATTGTTTAGAACACTCTAGATGGGTCATTGTTTAGAACACTCTAGATGGGTCATTGTTTAGAACACTCTAGATGGGTCATTGTTTAGAACACTCTAGATGGGTCACTTATGGGTCACTTTTAAGTCTCCTATATGGACAGAAGTATTGGGACACACCTCTTATTCACTGCATTCAAGTGTTTCATTCAGTTCCATTGCTACAGGTTTATAAAATCGAGAGCTGAGCCTTGCAGGCTGCCTGTACAAATATTTGTGAAAGAGTGAGTTGCTCTAAAGAGCTCACAGAATCCGAGCGAAGTACTGTAATAGTACAGTACCATTGTTGCAACGAGTCAGTTTGGGAAATTTCTTCCCACTTAGATATTCCACAACCAAGTGATATTACTGAAAAGTGAGAGTGTTTAGGAATGAGTGCAACTCAAACAAGCCATGAAGTGTCAGACCACATTAAATTACAGAGCAGGGTTTTGTTTTCACCTATACCAAAATATTCTATACCCATCTTGGATGGTTATATTCATGGAACCTACCATCATTTTATAATAACTGGGAAGTAATCAAATTAGATTCATAATCCTTTGGATTAGGTTACAGAAAACAATGAAAGTTAATCAGTAATATGTACTGGAATACATTTTTAAATAAGCCTTTCCATCTTGAAAATATGTTTGGCCTCATTTAAACACAGAAAGAGGACAACGTTGGCTTGGTTTTAATGGATGTTTAAAGTTGTTGTCATGCATTGGAGAAGAGTGTGAGATTTACAGAGTATCAAACACAATACATACAAAGATCTAAGATTATCTACTTCTCTCTAAGATGATCTACTTCTCTCTCTCTTGTTTGCACCCATGCTGTGAGTTTCCCTTCTATTGTTTATATGTGCCTGAAATTGTGAAAATAAACATTTTTCCGAGTCACTTGAAATAAGACTTCTTTAGCTTTCAGAGAAGCCCCCTAGAAAAGAACGAAGTGAATACTGCACAACACTGAGTAGACTCATCCAGTATACAGTATCATTTATAAAAAGTGAGAGAAAGACAGACATGCATGTGTGCATTCAAAAATTGTTAACTCATCATTTTTTTCTCTCCCGCTCAGTGGGAGCCCATTACATATAAAAGCACCCAGAGAGCAGCATGAAAGTGACTTCAGGGATCTAATCTAGTGGAAGGAAAACACATTCTCCTCCATGTGGACATTTAGAAAGTGAGACGCCTCGTCAGATTGAGTAGTTTGTGAAGAAAATCATGGCTATTCATGTCCCAATTTAAATCTGAAATAGCATCCATCTGAGTTTGAGAGGCGTCCACGGCTTCATCAGAGCATGGTGATCACCACGACAAGAACAGCCCCCCCCCTCCCTCCTCCCCGAAGTTCATACCGCAAATGTGAGGCAAGTGTGGTGATTCCATTCAAAGCACTTACACAGCAAAGCACAATCAATCTGCAGCTATTTAGGCAAGATCCAGCCGCGCAACCGATCCCAAGGAATGTAAAATAAGTCTGGAAATGTGAGCAACATATGCTAGGAAAAGGAGCGCATAAATACAACCAGTCATTGGTAGAGCATCATGGATCCACGTTAGTAATCTATTTATTATGTTATGTTGATTAAGTGTTGAAAGCACGGAGGCATAAAGCGGTCCTAAACAGTGTCTCCGAAATCAGTGAAATGCCACAGACAAGATGACAGTATTCATTACACACTCATGAACAGAACTGCCATGCCCCTCCCCTTGTGACTCCGTGGCTGTTAAAAAAAATAAACTGAACAAACTGCAAAAAAGCAGCATCATTGCTTATGGCATTGCCCACTGGGATGACATCCATGTTGTTCAGAGTGCCCAGAAAAAATGAAATGCTTTCCACCAATCAGGATGTGTCTTTTGTGTCGACTCCCTGAAAGGAGGCTCGGGAGGCGTACGGTACCAAATGCAAAATGACGGCTGAAGAATTAAAAGCACGCTTGGGCTAAGCTGACTGGGCTGAAGCTGACCTCTTGATTCCTGCAATACTCTGATTAGCAATGCCTGTAATGACATGGTTCCACAGCACAGACAAAGGAGGTAATAGCAATCCAGATACATTCTTAGGAGTGTTTTCAGGAATGATTTTTGTTAGTTAGATTATAAAGGGTTGTACAAATGACAAAAACGGCATGGCACTTGGGAAGTCATTCAGAATGGCGCCGTTGAGGAGCTGTAGGAGATTCACTTGAAGGAACAAAGACCATTAGGCCATACATTTTGGCAATAAATTGAGAATTTAGTAAGGTAAGCCTAGTTTTCATGTGCCATAAAGAGAGTAACTGCTTTTCTCCTCATCACTAACAGGCAGTAAAGGTGCATATGGCACCCCTTAACATCACAGCCTTAGGCACTCCCTTGTGGGTACCCTGCTTATAAATATTAATCATATCTACAGATGGCAACACCTGAGTTAATCTGACATATCAAAACTGGCAAACCTCAAAAACCATCCAAACATAGAATCAACAAATATAATATTCGTATTTCTAGGTGCTTGAATTGTTCTATTTAAATACTCCTTTCTAGAGAAGCAGAAGCACTTTTTCATATATCCTCATTTTCTTTCGTCAGAAATATATATATATATTATAGAATTATATATATATATATATATATATAAACAGTGTATGCTTTAGTAAAAGTGTTGTTATTATTCCGGGATAGCTGTTGTTGTGTTACTAAAAACTGCCGTGCAAGCTGCAGTAATTCCAGCATCGGTCTTTAAGTGAATGATGCATGGATCCATCAGTGCCTGGGGGAAGTGTTAAAAACCTCCATCCAGGAAGCAGCAACATGGTGCAAACATTTCCAAAGGACTTGGCACCTGGCTCAATGTGATAAATGCATATATACTTAACACTTTATTTATTTTTTTTTAGAAATATCTCCATTGCACCTACGCTTCCTGGATGGTGTACTATACAGTTAGAGAGGATAGCACATTGTGTTCTTTTGTCACCCACCCTCTACCTCATTCATCACTGGCCGGTTCCTGAACGCTGCACACCAGATATTGTTTGGGTAGTGGACCATTCCCAATACAGCACTGACATTGACATGGTAATAGGGTCCTTCCCTGGTTTAAGTCTATCAAGGCAAAGTAGTGTAACTGTAAATTCAGTGACATTGCTGAGCTGGGGCACTCAAAAATATCCAGTCATCTGTGTTACTTGGGTCAGAAACTGATCAGTGATCAAAAAGTCTGTATATTGTGAATTCCAACAGATGAACTATAGTTTCTAACTGTACCCTTGACATGCGTTTCTAATTAATAAATGACACAAAATAATGTAAACTCAAGGTGAATGCTATATTTGCTGTTTTTTCTTGCCCTGTTGTAATATCTTAAGCTGTACATTCCCCTTCAATAAAAATATTGTTTAAAATGTTTTCCCCAATACTACTACTATTAGTACTACTATTAATAATAATAATAATAATAATAATAATAATAATAATAATAATAATAATGTTCCTAAGTAGGCTGTGAGTATAAATGTGCATATTCGACATTGTGGCCTTTGGATTCTGACTGCATAATCAAAGAAAACACAACTGAGAAACATGCATACAGGTGGTGCAGATCGCCAACAAAGAGGCAATATCCATGTGCTATGTGACAGGAGCCAGAGGTTAAACTTGCAGCTACCTTGCTTATAATAGAGCTCTCAGTACATAGCCTGATGGGCAAGACTTTGCATGAAATGACCCATAGCAATGAAACACGAAGCTCTTCAAGGGCACAGGCTCTCATGATGGCATATGGGCCCTGGCATCTGCAGCTTACCCTCCCTGGCACCTCCTCACTTTCCCCTTTGGCCTTCTGCTGTGCCAGGGTGAGTGAGCAAATGTTTATTTGCCCGTAGCAGGTACAGAGGCAAAGTGCTATTTGCTTTTTTTTTTTCCCCTTCATGCCACGTCTCATTGCATTTCTGCTGAGCTGGACTGATCTGCATATGTACCTGTTCCTTAAAACATACATGCATGCACTTGAAGCATGGAGAAATAGAGAGAGAGAGAGAGAGAGAGAGAGAGAGAGAGAGAGAGAGAGAGAAACTGGGGACAGGTTTGTCATGGTGCACTTGACACCTCTAGCAAGGTCGTAAAAATATTATTTCATTTGACAGGCTGGTAGAACAGACATTAGGGAGCAAAGACACTCAAAGCATACAAACAGCCAGAGAGGATGTCCTCACTCAACACACTCTGTCTGTAACATCTCTGACCCAGATCTCCTTGGTTGAAGAGCAAAGCTCTGCCATCACAGCAAGAGCTGAGTGAGATACATGGATGTATGTCAAACAAAGTGTTTTAAAAACAAATCAAAATGGAAACATGTGAAAAGGCAGATTCCAAGCTGGCCTATTAATATTTGCACAAGTATTATGCTTACAAATGAAGCAAATATAAAATGGGTCTCTTTGTAATCACTGATATTCAGAGTTGACTTACAAACTTCACCCTGAACAATACATTATGCAATTACTGCACAGCTAAAATTGAGAGATTTTACCATTTTAAAAAACAGAACATCCATCACAACAGACCATGTGGAACCTTGAAAAACAATCTGAGATTATGGTAACAGGTTCTTTAACCTTCAGTTTGATTAATGAAACCATTACCAGGGGTATAAGGAATTGGGTGGTTTTAGATGTTCCCAAGAAATATCATGCAATCTTAAAATTACTTTTTTTTAGGAAGTATCTGGTCATCAAAAACCTACAGGCCACATAAGCTGTTTAACCTTATTCTCCACAGGGATAACAAGAAAGAAGCTAATACAGATAATACTTAAAACGCTGCATATTTCTAAAAGCTCAAATGAGTATATTCTTTTCAACTGAATGTTTATAATGTGATAGAATGTCACCATATTCTGTCATGCTGTTTGCAATTAGATTTGCTCCAGAGACACTTCAAATTTGCACCAGCCTCTTTGCAGTCATTCTATAGAAAGCTTTCTTTGCACTGGAGAGACAGTGTTGTTTCCAGGATCATTATTGCACAAAAGGCTATGGGACTAAAACATTGCTCTCTAGACATACAAACCCATCCACCATAATGAATCATTCAGGACATTAACAGCTGATGACAACAACACGCAAATCTGTTGTGATTATCATTTTCAGAGGTGCCTCTGCTTTCTAAAACCTTCTAACAGAGCCAAGGTGTGGGAGGGGTTGCTGGGGGTTCCAGCGGTTACGAGGTGTAACGTACCTTTCAGTTCCACACAGTGTCGGAACTCCTCTACTAATTAGTAAATCTGCTAGTACATGATTAAGGTTAAAAAAAACACAGTAATGCTTAAATACCCTGAAGTCTGTATTAAAGCAAAGTTGGTTTCAGTGCTGAGTGAAGTTGGCATATTAACTTCTGCACCCTTAGATCAAGATTGATAGAGACTGACAGACTTAAAACTCTAATTAATTAAAATGTTAATGATTAATACCCTGATTAATAAGCTCTCCACTACTACAGCCAAGAGGTTCCATGACCCAGGTATTTACTCCAAGTAAAAACTGTAGTTCATGTTGTGCTCAGTCTAATTAAATCACACAGAAGGCAAGCAGTATAAATATTTTTGGATATTTTTTTTTGAAGTGCAAGCTCTGTTGAGCCTTAAAATGTCAGAGGGGACTGAACACACATGTATCCCTATAGATGGATGGTAGTTGACTGGCATTGTACTGAGACTCACATTTGTTCCCCTCCTGCAATGAGCAGGTGGCCAGATGATTGTTAGGGATTTGTAGCTCCATTTACAGGTGGTCTAACCAATGCTGAGCGTATCCTAAAATGCACTGATGAGACACACAAGTAAGGGGTCACTCTGATGCAGATTTCCTATATACATGAGTACACGACATCCTCCATGAGTACACAGAATACACATATTTTATATTTGTTTGAAATATGTCAGATAGTTTCTGAGAATTCAAAATAAGGACTAGTGGGAAATAAGGACTGTGGGAGAGTTTCACACAAAATTAGGAATCTGTATGATGGATGTGGAAAGATTAGAGTTAACTGGAGGGAGAGAGTTTCAAGAAACTATGAGTGCTAACACGGCCGTGAATGCTACCAGCTCTGTGGATGACCTCACTGTCTTCATCATCTGTCGTAGCTTCGGCTGCTGCTTCCTCTTCTGTATTGGTTTACCATCCAACATTATCCACTGCTTTTAGCTTCATGATTTAGCTGCTGTAACCATGTATCTTTGTACATTATCTGCCAGTATTCTTTCAGGAGACGGGTTTAAAAATATTTTAGACCTTTTCTCCATCAACAAAGCACGTTTTTTTTTTTAATCCTGCAAATAGGGTTAATATCAATAGCACGTAACTCAAGTTCACTGCTCTGATTTTAACTGCAGAAGTAATCAACCACCTGAGTCGAAAAGTCTGCTTTATGCTACAAACAGAATTCAATGTTTTGAAAGCGCAACGCTAAGTGTTAAGTGTAATATGCTGTGAAGCCACTGTTTATTACGGTCACCGTTCATTGAATATCATTCCCTCTCTCGCTTTGCTTCATTCTGTACTCTTGTCGCTATCCTTTTGCCTACTCTGGAGACATGAACAACTTTGACATTCCTTTAGAGTGCCGCATCCTATAAACCAACTTGCCGCTACAGCACAGTCTTTAAGGCAGTGTTAACCGTCCACGGTCCATTGTCATTTATTTAACATGCTTTATTGGGTTAGATGTACTTAAAAGTTTCATCCTAATGAAACATTATTCAAACAACCATTAGAATTATTTTAAAAGCGACGTTATCCGCTTGTCAACTCAGTTAAATTTCCAGAACACAGGATTTCCGAGCAGCGGAATTCATAAACGCGCCTGAACATTACCTGGATACACAAGCAGCGCGATCACCCACGCCACGAAGGAAAGGCAGACGGGGTTGTACATTCTTCAAAGTGTTGGCGATGCTGTTGCTGCTCTTTTGCTTGGCACTCAGAAACCCACTCCTTAGGCTTTCTCCTTTTTTCTCCTGCTTCTATTACAGAATACCTATTTCTGCAAAAGAGACTATTTTCACCATTTGATGAGCATCTGATGGAGGCAGTTTAAAATCCAGCGCAACTTGGAACGTCACGGCGCAGGAGTTACCATTGATTATTTTTTTTTACAGGCACCGAGCACCAGACAAGCTGGCGCGAAGGCCCACCCCTTCTCAACGGTGATTGGTCGAGGTTTTCAGCTGTCTGTCAGTTACAGGCACTGGGTGCTTCCGAACCGGTTTGGCTGAACTGCGAAGACGAATCTACAGGAGGTACTGCTACCGATTCAATAAAGGAAATACACACCTCTCAGTATCCGCTTTGTAAGTGTTTCCACATAAGCATCCTGAAAGTCATATTCTTTCTGGTATCATTTTGCTCATTTCTACAGACAGGGATTTTCCTCTTTGTGTTCTTATGAGTGTCTCTTTTTTGGTGACCTTGTTGTTTTGCAGCATTCCCTGTGGATGCCATCGTTTTCCTCGCGTTATTGGATTTCTCTAAACAAATGTCATTTCAAAAATGTATCTGGCAAAGACTCGAAAGTATGAATAATGTTGAGAGAATAAGGAGGACTCGAGCTTAAATATTGCAGCATAGGCTAATGCATGAACTTTTAGAAAACTAGACTATTCTTGTATATAGTTTTATTGTCTTCGTTCATTTCATACTATACACAGAATTGTACTCCTCTTGTGTTTTGCAAAGAAGATGACCTCAAATACAGGAATCTAATAATATTTCTTAAAATACACAAGTGTCAAGACATCTTAATAAAAGTGCCTTTGCTTAGGGTTTGGACCTGAGTCATGTGGTGTTCTGCCTTATTTGTGCAGCCATGCCTATGACTGTCCAATGCTGTTTCCACCCAAGGGAGAATATTACATAATGCCCATTGTGGGGTGACTGGCATGTGGTAGAAGGCTAGGGGCAACTCCTGTCTTCCTCCTGCAAAAGAAGACTAAAAACTGACAATGGGCATCTTTAATCATGCCAAGTGAGAGAGCAGATCTGTCAACACCTGAGTAAACAGCTAATAGCCAATACCACAGTCTCACTCAACAGATGACCTTTCGAACAGCCTTGGAGTCGATTCATTCCTTTCTAACCTGAGTCTTCAGAAATGTTTTGTTCTCCCAGGGGTACGTTTGAGGTAACGCATGGTTTATAAATGTAACAGCTATATCACTCATGGTTTAAGAAACCAAACGGTGTACAATCGCTCTCCACCGTGCCCTTGGTTGGGGCAGTAGTGAGGTGTGTGGTGGGGGGTCTTGGAGGACACACACATAAAGCAGAATAGTGATCAAAATGAGTATAATTAGTACTATTTTTCTCTTGGAAATAGTACAAATTCAGTAGACATGAATTGCATTCTAACATATATGTTTTGAAAATGGTATATGGCACTAAATGTAAGAATTCACAAAAACATTTGCAGTCGTGCAATAATACAGTCATTTTAGTCCCAGGAAATGATTTGTGTTTTCACTGCTCTGAAAACTGATTTGATTCATCAGCCAATTGTCTGGCTCCTCATGATGATGTCAGACATGTCAGAGAAGAGAAAGTACAAATCAAACAGTGTGTGGATTTGCTATTGAACAGGATCAGGAACCACAGTAACATATCCTCCTATTACTCCTCAACCCCCATTCAACACTACCACAGGCACTTTCAGTCACAAGTCTACAAGATTGTGTTAAAGCAACTGAAATAACACAAATGTAATGATCTCTGATTAGTGGATTTACCAAAATCCCTTAAATCCTGGGTTGGCCAAAGGCGCTAGTTTAAGGAGTTATGAAAGGGATTTTGGCTGAGGAATTCTACTGTAAGAAACATACTGATAATCAGATAATTGTTCATTTTGGGATATCTGTAATTCGAGTTAGGAACATGATTGATATTCACAAAAGAAATATATGACAAGGACATATTCTTAGGACTTTAGAGAAGCTGCTGCATGATTAATACTAATGTATAAAAACTCCTCAGTGGGATTGGAATATTGATGGCACATAATTAAGCTTATGATTAATTTATCTAAGATAGATTATAACAGAATCATGAGCTGACTTGCCTTTCAAAGAACCTGAAGTGCATAGCATGAACTTTTGAAGAAGAACGTGTGGTGAGCCTGGTGTAAAAATGCTCACGCTTCAGATTAACTTTGG
The DNA here is from genome assembly GCA_025802075.1 of Tenebrosternarchus preto. Taxonomy (NCBI): domain Eukaryota; kingdom Metazoa; phylum Chordata; class Actinopteri; order Gymnotiformes; family Apteronotidae; genus Tenebrosternarchus; species Tenebrosternarchus preto. The sequence goes on along the minus strand of JAOYMR010000014.1, from coordinate 4,853,936 downwards.
GTTTTGAATCATTTTTCAATGCTCAATTGAACTCATCAAACGTAACAATTACAAAACACAACACCCTGAATGTTTTTCACTGCCTGAACTGGATTGAACCAAACAATAAAGTACTCCACTGTGGGCTTGATTACCACATTATTCCTAAGCAACTGCTTTTTATTTGAAAGCAGTTGTAAATGCTGCATTCTGTCTTGTGTCCAGCAATTAGGGAATGTAAGGATAATTTTGAATTTCTTCAGGTGCGCTGAGAGTTTGGTTGCATGCTGTTTGTTCTTGTGGGTAGAAAGTGCTGTTAATTTGACAACCGGTGTGCTTGGCTCTTTCACACAGTTGGAGAGCTCAGCTTTACCCACTGTGATACTGGGGCAAATAATTCCTGCTGGATGAGGAATGAGAAACACCTGTTTGGCCAGGGACAAAGAGGCCCAGGCAGTGCAAAGATGCAGCCGCAGACAGTGGCAGGGCCATGTGGAGCTCTCTGTGGCCTCTCTAATTGCATACGCTTTCTGAGACTACACTGCGATAATGGGGAGTGAAGTGTGTGTGTGTGTGTGTGTGTGTGTGTTCATGCATGTGTGGAGGTTACACGAAGAGAGATAAGGCTGTCACTGACATAAGACACACAACACACTCACTACCAAATGCGCAGAACATTACAATGTAGCTTCAATGTTTTTTCTAGAAATTCCATAAAACCTTAAAAGTCCTGCAAGATACCAGCATGCACCCACACACACATGCATACCAAGGATGCAGGCGTTTGGTACAAAAACATCTACATGTATTCAGACCTCTGTAAATTCTCAGATGTAATAGCACTGCGTTATTGAGTACAACAATAAAACAGTTAAGAGTGTCTAACTCCTGTGGTTGGAACTAATGAAGAAAAAAATCTGTTCCTACACATCATCTTTCCAGATCAACCAATGCCGCGACATTTATGTTCAAATTAATGACTAAGATGCACCAGCACACATTATGTAGGCTAGAATGAGGTCTGTTACAGGCTGTTATTTGTCTGTGTGTGTGCCTGTCTGTCTGCGTTTGTGCATACATGCGTGCATAAGTCCTTCGAGGGGCATTTGTGGCGTGTGTTTGATCCACTGTGGGGCTATTCGCTCTGCATGCTAGCGCTACTACAGATGGCACCAGCCCCTCCACCCTAGACCCTATAAAACAAGCAAAGAGGAAGTGAGAAAGCGAAAACGAGTCAGCAGACCATCGATTATCTCGACTATTCTAATGAGAAACACTACCTCCAAGCACACGCTGTCGCAGTTCTCCATTCAGAGCATGCAAAAGAAGCTCTAGGACCTGCACGCACATACACATACACTGTACAGACTGAACACTGCTATTTCACAACTATACTGCTCACGTTCAAAGATATACTTCCTACCATATAAGCACAGACTGAATTCACCGTGAAAAGCAACAGCATGTGTGAACAAGAGTTGTTCTAAAACTCATTATAGACATAAATAGCTGCTGCAGGCCACATTTTGGCTCACAGATATTGCAACAACAATTTTATAAGACAGTAGTACTCAATAATATGTTTCTTTTGTTTCTGGTGCCCTTTTTTTAAGAGTCAGTTCCCTGGTGCTGCTGCAGGAAGCTTTAGGGACCATGTCTGTAAAACCGAAGTGAATAATTAAAACTTAAGGTTAGCTGTAAATCAAAATCAGAGGTTAGATTTGCACGGCATGTGTCCAATTTCCTCTCTAAGACCCATCCCACTGGTTTTGGGGTTCTGACTTAAGAATGCCTAGACATTAGCAAAAGTGCCCTAAATGAATTTAGAGAGAGAGAGAGAGAGAGAGAGAGAGAGAGAGAGGCAGATGGAGCGTGTAATTATAAAGGCAATGACTTGGCACACTAAGGAGGCATGTTAAAGGAATTATTGTTTTCCCACAGATAATAAATCTTATTTTGCTTTCAAAACTTCCCCCTCCCCAGTAATATGATTTGTCATTTTCACAGTAATTTTTTTCCCCTCCACTGAGAAACAGACAATGTCTGAGAGGAGCAGGGAAGCATAGCTCCCTCTTGACTTTGAGATGTACAGGTCTCTAAGCACGCAGAGAAATTGCTGCAATCAGAAGAGAGGAGGGGGGGGGGAGGGTCCCATAACAGTGGAAAGCGTCAACAGTACAAAATCACTGTGCTTCAGCATGCTATAATAAAACAAGATAGTGTTGTTGAGTGCTTACACATGATTATTCTAAACAGTATTTGTTCTCACTGGTTTCTTTTATATGTATGCTAGTCTTACAGGGTTTGGCAGTAATGTAATAGATGTAAGATGCATCAAGGGTGTGGGGATGTTGGGGGCGTGGCCACATGGGACGGACAGTAATTTTATCATGATGACCACAACCCACCATTCCCTCAAGACACAATTGTTCTCATCCTGTGAATTTACTTAAAGTAGTTAGCTAATGTTAGTAACCAATAGTTACAGTTTTTTTTTATACATTTGTTTGTGTGTCTTTGGTTCGGTAAGTCGTGTTATTTTTTTTATTTTGTTTTTTTTTTAATAAGCGTTTTAGAAATGTGTTACACAGTACAACGAACTTATTCAAAGAATGGAAGATATTCATAAATAATAATACAAAAAATATGATGTGCTGAACATAAACATTTGTTGTCAGCTAATAATGAATTAATATCTATGTTTAAGCAACCCATATCTTTGATATGGTGATGCATTTGAATTGAAGTCTGATAGAGTTATTAATGACTCCTTAGCAAATCTCATGTTATAATCTGATAATCACTTGAGATCAGACAAGGAATTAAAGAGTTTGCAATTTATTATGCACTACAACATAGTGCATTTGAATAACTTGCGTAGCCTGAAATTCCTCTGTGCTGTCTAACATTTTCAGTGTACCACCCCGTCTCAGAGGTTAGGATGGGGTTTTCTGGTAGGATTATATTTAAAGAAGGATCATATACTATTTTCTTTGTTTCTCTTCTTTCCCCTTGGTAATGGTTATATATTATTCAGTGATACGTTCTGTACCTGCACATGGACGCTGGATGTCCTGTAATCGTTATTAAACTCACTATTGTTTACTCACTATTATGCGCTAAAAGCAGAAATAAGTTGTTACAAACCTCCTCAATCTAACACATTGTTTCTATTTTCTTTAAGAGTTCATGATATGTAAGAGATTGTTATAAGCAGTACACCTATATTCCTCCACAGGTTTTCTCTCCTACCCATCTACCCATATAAATTGGTTTGTTAGCTAACTCTTGGGAAAAAGTGTTATTTTGTGCATGGTCCCTAACAAAATAAATATAATAATACAATTCAGTATGACTAACTTTGCCCTGATGACGCTAAAACAAGACCTTTACACTGGGGAATCCTGCTAATTTGACAGGAGTATAGGGGTGGTGCGTTCTGGAGTAGTATGGGTCTTCTCATGCAGGTCTACTAGGGAAGGGACAGTGACAGCTTTTGCACATTTCCTGAGCTGGTCCATGAGCCTGCACAGAGAAAACTCAGGAGCTTGTGGCGTTGGCTACGTCAGCCCCTGGGGGGGGGGGGTGCCTCCACATCTGAGGGAGGATTCTGAAGCACAAGCCAACAGATCCATCTGTCTTCTAGGAAACGGTGTTATTTTGTGATATTTTTGCTGCAAAACCTGCCCAGTGTCTCAGCACATTATTTGAACTCTATCACATGATGGTCCACATGCATTGGCTAGTGAGTCATTGTTTCTGTTGATTTGTCCTTGTTGATCATGGCTAACATGACATCTTGCCCATCCCACTTTCTGGCTTGCTTCATTTTCAGAGAAGTGTGTGTGTGTGTGTGTGTGTGTGTATGTGTGTGTGTGTGTGCAGTTTATTTTATTATACATGTTGCTCTTGCGTTTGTGCTTCATAAAGGTTCTTGATTGTCATATAGCATTTTATTTTATAACATATCATTTCAGGTTTTTTTTATCATTATTTAAGTAAAGTAAAGACTTTAACAAAGGCCTGCAGATTTTCACATGTGTTTGAAAGACCTGAAGTGGCCTGCCTGTCCTGTATAAAGGAAGGCAAAAGCTCTTTAGAGAAATGAGAGCAAATTTATTTTCTGCTATATTTAAGTAATAGCATTGCTTTATTTTCTGATATATACAGAGTGGAGGCACTTTTGCCAAAAACCTATCCTGTATCAGCAATTTCATGAAGCATATTTTGTGAACAGAATAAGTACATTTTGTGAATGCAGTTTTGTATAAGAACATTGTAATTATGTGCAGATGGCAGAACCAAGGTTCTATTTGATGTGTACCACTTCTAAATTAAATTTTCATGATTGGAAGATTGGAATGGCAATACAGGGGACCAGTTTTCCAGAACAATTTGTCAGTTAAAAAGTAATCAGATTAAGTTACTTTAGTATAGTAATCCTTTAGATTAGGATACAAATCAAGTAATCTGCAACAGAATAATTTTTTAAATAACCAATTCACCTAACCTCCATGTTTTTGGAGCCCCCCCTCCCCCAATTCATATCTACATTTACGGCATTTGGCTGATGCTTTTATCCAAAGCAACTTACAATTGTGACTGAATACATCTTGAGCAGTTGAGGGTTAAGGGCTTTTGCTCAGGGGCCCAACAGTGGCAACTTAGCAGAGGTGGGGTTTGAACCAGCCAGCCAGACTAGTCAAGTGCCTTAAGCAGTGAGCTACCACTGCCCAGAATATCTGAATTGTGACCATATTTTTCTAATAATCAGTGGTATTTCAGCACTAATGTCTGTTAAATTCTTTTGAAAGTGTTGCTTTCCTATTAGTTGTTTTAAATAAAACTAAACACGGGGATTGTTTTAGACCAATTTTGATCCAGCACAACACAGGAAACCACCAGAAAAAGTACATTTAAAGTTGTGAGCATAACTGAGCATTCAGTTCCTGAACACAGAACAGCCCATATGTCAAATATTTGGCATTTCAGTGAAGTTCAAAATTAGAATTAAAGGGGCTTGTCTAAATCACTTATCCTGTGAGACTACATTTATTTCTACAAATTTACATGACGGATTCCGTGACAGTTAGTGATTCTTCTCCAAGGGCTGTGGAGTGAACAAAGCAGAAATAATTATTTCCAGCACCACGTTTCCTGAGATGTTTCATCCCTGGAATAATGAATGAGGAGCTCAGGCAGTGACAGAAAGTGCATGCTGGGGCGGGTGCTGTGTGCCTGCCTGTTTGGCACCATTTTAAGATGCAGGCAGAGTGCCAACTAAGTGTTAAATGTTGCACCAGTACCATCTTTAAAGCCCAACACACCGGGGAGGTTTCTAAATAATAATAATAATAATAATAATAATAATAATAATGTGTTTTATTTACATATCGCTTTTCACCTAAGTTCACTTTACAATGCAATAACCTTTAAAGGTAAAAATTCTGAAAATGGTGGATCTTAAGAAGAGACTTAAAGTATGAAAGACGAGTAGACAATTATACAAGTATGGTTTTGTAGGGAGAGGTGCAGAGAGGCTGAAATGAAAACTAGTCTGGAATAATTTGAGTGGAGTTCCCCTTCTAAACTAGACTGTTTCTAACTGTTCTTTTGAATTTTCTAGCTGTGCCACATGCACACTTTTTTTCTGCAAATTACCACATGGTAGTCAAATCCCAGATCTCTTGATCAGGTTAAAACCAACTCGTGATTGAATCATCAGAGCCAGCTGTCTATGGTATCCTTACTGGCCATTAGAGTTTGAGTCCATCAGCTCACAGCCTGCTTCCAAACCCACAGAACAGACCATCACTGCCAGTAACAGCCAGGCTGTTTTGTGAGATCAAGAGGACGGTATTTGGGGAGTGTTTCACCTAGTCCATGTAGGGCTGCCAGAACACATGGACACAGACACTTTCCAAAGAAGCCCCCCTCCCCCCCCAAAAAAAAGAAACTGACTGCCTGTGTTTAATCTGGGGGAACAACATGCAGTCTTTTCAATTCATGTCATTCAATTCAGTAACACCAGTAACAGAGATGTATTATTTTGCAGGAAAAGTCCTACTGGTTACAACACTGTGTTTTATCCCTTTTATTTTGGTAAAGAAATACAATCCTGGCAGTGGAATAAATAAAGAAATGCTAATTATATAAGTCCTCATGAAAGATAAAAGACACTCAGTGAAATGATTTGTTAATAATCTACACAACAGTTCTGCCTTGAAAGGCTACAATTAAGGCAGAGAGGTTGGTTTAGGCCCATTAATCATAAACATAAGTAATGTGTATGAATTACTGTAAATCTCCAGTGTCAGATAGAGAGACACAGAAGGACAAATAGGGGAAATGTGCAGGTGTGTGTGTGTGTGTGTATGTGTGAGAGAGATAGAGAGAGAGAAGGGGTAACCTAAGCTTATTTACAAGCGTATTCAAGGATCAATACTGTTCTTAAATTCTCAGAGCATGTCCAAGGCTGGCAAAGAGTTTCCATGCTAATGTCATGTGTAGATATATTCCCAGCTGTCCAAGAACTCGTTAGCTCTCAGCATGTGGTGATGTTGAGCCCAGCAGTGGAATGGAGCCTCGAGTTGTCCTGGGGACTCCTGTAAAGACCCAATGTCAGTGAACATTACCATTCCCCTAGACAAGGACCTTAATTAGTCAGCATGAGGAATGAAAAAGTCTGCATCACTGAGCGCTGGCCTTCCATTGGTTCGTCTTGTAATTTGTAACCTCTTGCAGTTTTCTTAGCTTTCCAAGGCCAGTGTTCATACAATGATGCAGTGAATACTGTTCAGATGGCCTGTAAGGGGCACAGACATTCCAGGTGCACAGGAATGGACACAGCATGTGGGCTGAGAGTCTGAAATTGTGGAGAGGCACACAGTAGCATTATTGATTAGATCAGACATCTGATCACAATTTCATGAGTGTGTATTTGAACATGTGAAAAATGCACAGACAGATCAAAGTGTGAGAGTGTATAGCTGTACATAAGGAAGGGGATGAGTTTTGCTCCCAAAACTGACCTTCTCTTCTCTGGGCGGTTTAATGCTTGTCTTAAGCCTTCTGAGTCTCCAACCCCCAGCAAACCCTCAAACCCATAATCAGTCTTCCTTCCTCTCTCTCTTCAGACATCTTAGCCTTGGTCATACAATGAAACACTCTCTTTCACGCTCTCTCTCTCTCGCTCTCTCTCTCTCTCTCGCTCTCTCGCACACACACACACACACACACTCCCTGCCATCATCTCCTTTTCTGTCCTTCTCTCAATCGTTTTCGCTCTCCTTGATTATAGTTGTGTCATGCAGTGGCTCCCCTAACATTGAGATTTCTCTCTTGACCCAACCCTACCACTCAAGCACCAGTTTTTTTACGCATGTGCACACAGGGACACACACACACACACAGCTCAGCTTAGCACTGGCACAAGGCATTTTCCCACCTCTGAGGCTCTTGCTGCAGTAATGTTAGCACAGGGCCTAATGTTCATTTGCTGTGGAGTGAATAATGGTGACATAAACCTGAGGGATCACTTACCCCTCAATCCAGTGCAGCCTACATTCCTCCTCAAAGTCCCCCCTTACAATACAAAGACTGCTGATGCTTCTGCAAGACCACCTTGCATTCTGCATAGCATTACCTAAATATAAATTCACAAGGAACTGCTGAGAGACACGCAAATTCCTTGGTGAGTGGCGCTGCATCTGAAGTGCTAATGCGTTCTCATCTCTCTCATTTGTGCTCATCTCGACGCCTGCCATAAAGAGAAAAGGGCAAACCCAGTACATGACATAAAATAGACTTGTGCAGATACGCGGATCATAAAGCATTGCAGCTGCTTTCTGCTAATCCTGTGGGAGAGCAAGCAGAAAGTAAGACGCTTACAAGTAAATGGCCAGATAAATGCACCGCTCAAGTGTTACGGAGACTTTTTTTTAGTGCCGTTCTGTATTTTATTTTGTTAGCATTTTTTATCTTGCCAGTGGAAATGGTCTTAATCTTTTTTTTGGCTGGTGACTAGAGGTTAGATGTGAGGAACAAGAACAGTACAACCCGTAGGAGCGGTTGCGCTATCGTGACGTCATTAGCTAAAAGAAGATTTGGCCTCAGGATATTCACAGGTTCAGTCTGGTTTTGGAAAAAAAATATATGAAGCATTTAATTCACATTAATTTACATTAACGCAAGTTATGTACATAGCCTGTTTACACCTTGCATTCACTTGAGTTTTTTTTAAACAGATTTCACTCGGATTTCGTTCGGATTTCACTTTGACCACATATGTAGTCAAGTAAAATTCGATCGTGCACCAAAAACCCATGTTAATGCAAGGTGTAAACATATCCACATATCCGCATCCATTGATGTTAGATCACTCAGACCGCATTTGGAGGTAATCAGAGATGGATCTTGACCACATTTAATGGAAGTGTAAGAAAACGTAAAGCATTTTACCAAATGCTGATAACAGCCGCACTTTCTCACAAATCAAGTTGTCTGGTATTTTCTGTAACGGAATAAATTACAGCATATACCAAACAGACCTTCGTTGCTTGTTGTAGACGGTTTCTGTCTGTACTTAAAAAGTGCATTATACACAGATAACATGCTGTGAACAGCCGTATAGGTTTTGTTAAACGGAAACGATTTGTGGACTGATGTGGTTTTTACACGGGGAAGTAAGAACGGATCTCACCTGGTCACAACGGAGACGCATTTTAGAGAAACGTGTCAACGGCATCAAAATAAATCCGGATACACGTTAATACACGTTAAAGGTGTACACAGGCTAACCAAGAATATAAGGTCATTTAGCCTATACTGTTAGAAAGCAGCTGCTGATCAAAACACGAGGGTGATTATTATTACAGTAATTGCAGATTGTAATAAAGTCATGAGAAATGGTATAACCACGCGCATATTGTTTACGCTTCTGCACGCTTCCTCCTGTCTCTTTAGAGAATTGGATCTTTGGCCGACACGTGAGGTTTTTGAACCTGTAATGGTAATAATCAATCGAGACAAAGAGGACCCAGTCGCGTGAGGTTTTATTTATTAGATCGTTGAATGTGTGTAGGCACATCTGTGATTTAATGGTCATGGAATACGGAAGGATGTAACGAAGTATATCCAGTCTATGGTCGTTAGTGATAAGCAGAGTCTGGAACGTGCGAAGCATCATAGGACGTGGCCTTGAGTGAAAAGTTCGGTAACCAGGAAACCAAACAAGCAGGTGAGTCGCGCAAGACGTTCTGCAAACACGGCAATAATCCACAATGAGGAAGTCGAAGCGTAGGCTAAAAGAATAGGAGACGGATAGGAGGGAAGATTAGGATCAGGTCCAGTCGATTATTTGGGAACCGATTGTGGGTTGCGTAACAACAGCACCGTATTTTGCTGTGGACAGCGGGTTTACAGAGAAAGATGGAGAGAGAGAGCAGTGAGGAGCATATTTGCCAAACTTAAAACTCCACGTAGACATGGATGTTGTCCAGATGTCGTGCATCTGATGATTTCAACGTCAATGTAAATTTGAATATCATAAATCTCAACCTGGCTGCTTATTTAGGTTGCCACAGATCTTGTTTTATTTATCTGACATTGTTTTAAAACAAATTGCCTTTGTGTGCTGATAACTGTCAAGAGATTTGTGCATTTTTAATCTAACTAGATGCAATCTAATTACTTCTCAAACATATTCAAAACACTGGCAGCAAACCCCATCTCTATAAATTATGTATAACTGGATTTTCTCAAATACTATAAGTCATTGCCTTCAGTTTTTGGTCTTAATTTAGTTGTAAAGTAAAATAAACAATATACACAAATACATTAAGGCAGTCACTTTACTAGATCTTATAGTAAGTTCTTAAAAACGTGACAAAATCTGTGCTCTATAGAGTAACCTATCCATTTTTTAAAATATATTTTGCTTTATCTAAAATATATTACAGCTTTTACTGTGGAACTTAATTTAAAGGTATTTCAGGTGAGAAATTAGCGACGTGTTTTCATAAGGTGTAAACTACAGGAACAGTGTTGTCTGCTGACAGAGAGAAAGATGAATCCATCTAACACAGCACTAATAACATTTTGTGCTTACTCAGTTTGCACTGTATTGGCAAGCTCTCATCACATTAGCCCAGTGGGACAACACTCATCTGATTGTGGGCAACACTGGGGTCTCCAAAATAGTTTGATTTGAACATGCGGGAATGGTATGATAGAGTATAATGAGTTATGACTAACTTAGTTTCAAGCAAATATCCCAAAACGAAGAATATGATTTGGAAGGCCAGAGACAAAAATCAGTAGAGTCCTATAGCAATGTGCATGCAAGTGTCAAAACAGTTGGCACAACACTTACTCTCAGCAGCACAAATGTGTCAGACTTTATTCACATTTAGAAATGTATTACCACCACCAGCTCCACGGTCTTTATTAGATTTAAAATTCATAAAAAGAATGTTACAAAGCTACACATCTTTAGATAAACACTGGTCAGATAAAAGCCCTCCACACACATCGAACACATTGGTTAAAAAGCTGTTATATTAACATATGGCACTTTTAGACTTTAATACTATTCCTGAATTGATTCAGTTGCCATAGTGAACTCATAATGTTCAGTAAATATTCACGGATAGAATGTGAATGTAACATTGGATCAGTATGAACCTTTTGTCCAATTAAGTGCTCTGTCACATGTATGGCGTTTTAGAATGTGGGAGCAAAGTCCATCCTGTGAACACTGCTGTTGAGTACAATAGACTGTAGGGTATGTAATGTGAAAGGGGCATTGGAGTTCATACACAGCTGGAGTGGCAGGGTAGTTAGCATGTTTGCTGCTGGGTCTTGGGTTCAAGTCCCAATCTGTGGTTGGGGTTTGGTCTGCGTGGGTTTTACTCCAGTTTCTTCCCTCGGTCCAAAAAACATGGAGGTTAGGTGAACTGGTTACTCTAAATTGTCCGGGTGTGTGTGAGAGTGTGTGCCCTGTGATGGATTGGCGGAGTGTATCTGCCCAGCGCCCCGATGTGCAAGGGGATCCCCCTGTGACCCTGAGTTGGATTTAGCAGTTGGGATAATGAATGAGTGTTTTGATAGAGAACAGTGAGACAGTGGGGCCATATTATCAGTACATCCACATCGATGCACAATAGCATGTGTGAGCTTCATGCTTGTCAAGCATTACAAAAGTGAAAGTATTGTTTTCGAAACTCAAATGATAACCACAATGGAATATTATGGCTTAAGATGATGATGACAGGGGAAACAGCATTTGTTTGTGATTCTGTGATTTGCTTTTCAGCGTCTGTGTGGCAGACGCCTCTTACTGAGTCTTGCTACCACAACAGGATTCACACTCAGGCTCTGTCTGCTAACTCTCCGCAGAGAATACTCATCGAACTGCCTGTACATGTAAGAGAACAAGAACAAAACAATTCAGTCCAGTTGTTGGCTACTAGTTGACCGATGAAGTGATTTTTGACACCACAATAAAACAATAAAACTGATTTGTGCCCTACTGGGACAAAAGAATTCAATCCTGATTTCTCAGAGGACAACTGTGACCTTGTGACAGACAAATATTGCTGTGGGGTCTCCTGAAAGCACTGACTCAAAAAACGCAGCAGCACAGACTGTCTGAGTATAAGGTTGTCCGTGGAAATCTGACCTGTATGTCTAAAATGACTTCATTGTACGTTTTAAAATCTGGTCCATTCCATGAAAAACCACCACAATTTGATATTTTCCACACCAGCATTCTGCATATCAAAATGCAAAGTTGCTCGTAACCGAATGCTTCTTATCACAAAAAATCTCACTGTCAAACCTGCGACGTAATCTATAGCAGTCAAACACATCAAACAAGAAGTAAACACTGAATGCTACGCTTTTAGCAAGTACTGGGAAGTATTCCAAAGACATTGCCATCTAGCATGTTGGAGTGGAATTACAGTATCTTTAGCTGGAATAACTACATAAAATACTTAAACACTCTAGTGTCTTACAATATGAAGTTTCAAGATGAAGTTTCATGGTTAATTCTTACATACTGTTTTGCATAATGGACTGCTTTGCTACATTTTATATAAACATATCAAATCAATGAAATAACACGTAACTATGCTGTGATAGTGAATATTTGTTTATCTTAGATTTTAGATCCTTCATAGTAGCTCTCCTTCACTGTCCTCCTCAGCTCCACACTAGTGATGTTCTCCAGCTGCATGAGACGCCACCTATGATGCCTTTTCATCTGTCTTGAGGAAACTCATATGTGCAGAGCGCTTGAAGGGTGAGGGACTACGGTTCTGAGAGAAAACCTTTTGCTGAAGGGGCATCTTCAATTAATAGTTTGTGTGTGTGTGTGTGTGTGTGTTTAAACATCAGTTTATGTGTAGGCTAACACTTTTTACCAATTTATATTTGTCTTAGAAACAAATTTAAGCATAATCCATCAGACTAAAATGTTGTTGTTACTATTAAAAACATACATTCAGTTAGGTCTGTCCAAACTTCAGACTGGTACTGTGTGTGTGTGTGTATGTGTGTGTGTGTGTGTGTGTGTATTTTATATATATATTTGCATTTTATATATATTGCTGTGCGTAGATTTGTTGCTAATAGAATAGTGGCAGGTTTCACACTCCCAGGTTTACTTTCACATTTTTCACTCCGAAAGAAGCCATTCAGTAATGGAAAAGTATATTCCTTGTGGAAAATGGGGATAGCAGAGTCTACAGAGTTCACAAAATCCATGGTCTAATGCTTTTCATGGCTGGTGGAGTAGAATCCAGTTTTGTATGCCACCTTTTCTCAGCCACTGTGAGTAAAGTCTCTTGAATCTGCGACAGTCAATGTCAATATCTTTTTAATTTTCCACATGAGCTTGGTGAATTGCTACATGCTCAGTGATGTCCAGTCATGCTACCATCACTGTCTACACAACCCTTACACATTTTTCCATGAATAAATCAAGTTTGGTTGGAACAAAGCCGATTGAAACCAAATGCTTGGATCAATTTTTTAAGTAATACTCATCAGTCAGCCCTTTTACAGATTATAATCGAATTTAAAGGATTCTTGAGCAGTGTGGAATAGGATCTGGAGCTTTCTGACAGACCCAATTTTTGAGAAGTTTTTCTTCTCAGAGACTGATAGTGTTTACAGGTCTGTCTTGTCACAAAAAGATTGCAAGAATTACTTGTCTTTTGTCGTGGTACATGAACACTACGATGAAGAACCCAGCACACCGAATACTCCAACGAAAAAAGTCATGTTAGCTTGGGCTTTCAGATTTGGCAGATCTATTATCAGAATAGCCAAACCTACCAATTAAGCACACAATGAAAGAACCTCAGAGTGGTGCATGATTATGCTAAATGTCACTTGAATAAACTAGGCCTGTACAATCATGTTTACAATGGTAAAAGGGGGAACGAAAAGAGAAAAGCTGTTATTTGCGTTCCCAGTTCCCAAACCAGTACTGCTAACAGATTTTTCACTCTGTGCTGTATAGAAATATCCTGCAGTGCAAAGTTAATGTACCATAGCAAACTTTCTGCAGTCAAGTCAACATGTTGTCACTGGGGGGAATCCTCACTCATCACAGAATAAGAATATGTATAAGATCGCTCAGGAAATTGGACTGTAAGTGTTAGTTGACATTAAAAAGTATATAAATAATGAATAAAATGTAACACAGTAATACAAAATAAATTGAACAAAAAAACCCCCAAGATTTTACAGAAAGGTTATTGATTATTGAAAGGTTATTAATGTTGAAAGAATACACATTTAACTCCCTAGCATCTTGATTTTGGGCTTTCAGGATCTTTCAGCATGTGAACAACATGAAACACATTGAGACAATTAACCCCAAGACAATTAACCCCAAGACAATTAACCCCAAGACAATTAACCCCAAGAAGCTTAAAAAATGACCATAAAACCATATTGTTATTTAACAAGATAATTCACTATATATATTGTGACAGCAGCATGGTGGAGGTGAAACTCAAGCCTGGTCTTTATTTTCTATGTTTATGTAAACATATGGCATTGAGCCCAAAAAATTCAAGCAAAGCTGCATGAAATGAAAGTTGCTTGGTGAACTTGGATCAGGCTTGGCACTGGTGTAATGCACAGCACTGGGGAACTGTTCCTGTGGGAGGGCTGAAGGGAACAGGTGACGGTGAGGAGTACTAATTGTTAGTAGATTGGTGATTATGAATGGACGAAATGTGCGTGTGTGTGTGTGTCAGTAGGCGTGTCCCTCCTGCTGGGTGCCCTGCTCACAGTGACATGTATATGTGTGTGTGTGTGTGTGTGTGTGTGTGTGTGTGTGTGTGTGTGTGTGTGTGTATACATATGAGGAAGAGGGAGATGGGAGATGGAGACGTGAGAGAGAACAACATTTGAAAAAAGGTGGACCACCTGTTCTATGGTATGGTGGTATAGTAACTCACATAAGAGTTTGGGTTGCTAGGGAGTGTAACAGACCTTTGTTATATTAAATGTTTCTTTAAAATAATAAACACAAATGTTTTTGTGCTCAATTTAAAGAAAGTTTTCATTGGTATTTAGGCTTTTTGTCTATTTTCTACTCCTTGAAGAGCAACAGTTGTGTGGAACCACACAATCCCTCACCAAGCAGCTTGGGTTACAGAACATTTGATGCTGCAGAGTTAATATTCTATTTAATCAAGGGACCACGAGAAATGGTCGACATAGTATAGTCTGAATATTAATGAATATTTGTGAATGAGGCAATCCAACATTTGTCTGGCTAGAATTGAGTTGAAGAAGAGAAATTAGCATACTTGCTAACAAAAGGCAGAGATAATATGTGTTAGTCAGGCTGATGAACTATTGATTGAGATTAATGCTTGTGCCTTTTGGAATGAGTCATAAAACAATAACCTATTACATGAAGTAATTGCTCGTATGAAAAATCTATTATATTTCTATCCCTTGGCCAGAGAAAACGACTTTGTAATATTTATCAGGACTCTGTGGACCAGAATTTATTAACAGACAAGCAACTAGAAAGACTTCCTTGGTAGAAAGAAAGTTGGACTGTTTTAAAGTTTGTGGATTCAAGTTTGTGTTAATTTACACATAATAGACATATAGCGCTGAATTCATTAATGGATTAATGGTTATTAAGCCTAAATGAATGATCTTGTTGCAACATAAAACATTCTAAACTATGAATTTACCATAT
>JAOYMR010000014.1:4818651-4829100 GCA_025802075.1 Tenebrosternarchus preto | reverse complement strand
AGCTCAGATCACAGTGGACAAGTAGGTTATATTGCTGTGATGCAAGCACATTGTAAAGTGCAGTCATATTTTATGTTAGCTTTTATATTCATAAATAAAGAATATAGAAACCAACACGTCGAAGTTGGGAAGGTCACATATGTCATTTTTAAACAGATAAATTAATCAAAGACCGAATGAAGCTGCATTTTGTGGTTCCTGTACTCATTGCAGGTAAATAAGGTTATATTTAGGACACTACAGTAGGATACGCATGGTTCATTCAGATCCGTTGTGTGTTGGATGGAAAACCAATTAATCAAAAATATATCCTGCTTGAATTTAAAAGTTGTGTGATATGTTTGTTTAAAACCAATATAACCAATATAACGACAAGCATAATATTTATTTCAATTGTTTATAAAAAGAAAAAGGCAAGTAGAGTCATAATTATAAACAAACGATAACAAGAGATTAGCACCGACATACAAAAACAATACAGTATAAATAAACAAAATTAAAATGATGAATTCTAATGGAGGCTTTTGGGATATTTTCTGAATATTCCTGAGGTACTTTGGTATATAAGGGTTAATTTCTCAGACCACCATTATGTCTGATCCTGAACCAAAAAATGCTTGGTGGAAGGCTGATTAGAAGTGTTGTTTGTTGTTTTTCCACATTATCTCCTAGTCTAGATGTGGGGGTGTGGCTAATCCCTGTCTGTGGTCCATCCCTGTTTGTCCTCACAACGATGGCTCAGTCCAATGGTGTATGTTTAACCAAAACAACATGATGTAGTCTCCTTCAACTCATGGTACCCCTGGTGGTTAGGCTCTGTAAAAAAACAGAGAGGGCTGTTATGGGTATAAATTCTGCTATGCTCTGTATTTTAGTCAAAAGCCTCCTTCAGAATTTGAATATCTAAATATTCCATCTTGTAAAACCTGATGTATTATGTTTGTAAGTAACCCTAACCCTAGTTTACAGAAAAGAATTGTTCTGACTCATTCCATTCAGCTAAGGATTAAAATACCAATTTATGTTGTACTTTTGTAAACCTTTTAGTACAATAAAGCAGGTTTTACATTGCATTACTCTTCATTCTTAACTGGTTTCCAGTCTATTTACATATATATACACATTGATACCTGTCGTGATGCCCCTGTAATTTTACCCGGTAATTTTATACATCCATAATTGATACAAGGTGACCTTTTGAACCTAGGCGCAATATAAAGTAACATGGGACCCCCTAAAATTTCATATTGTATTTTACACTAGTGTTATGTGTGAGAGATATTACTTGAATATTTTCTGAACATCCCATATGATGTACACAAATATGCCCACTAGAATGATACGCTTTAGTATGTAGATGATAGTAACTGTACCAAGTGTCATGTTCTCTTCCACCAGAGGGCGCTGTTCGGAGCAGTTCACCACATTCCCTCTGGCTGCCCCAAGTACTGTCATGATGTCCACCAGGTTGTGCTTGCCCTCTTCCCTGGCCTCCCTCATCTCCTCCTCCAACTCCTCAGCTGCCTCCGCGGCTTCCTCGGCCTGCTCCTCCGTCATAGTGTTCTTGCCCCCTTTCACCTGGGGTGGCGCCAAAGAGCAAAGCGCCCTCAGCTGCCCGTAGGAGCGCAACTGTGCCACGTTGGCACGCAGGAAGAGCAGCAACACGTTCAGGTCGTTGAGCGGGCAGCCCAGCTTTTGCCCGCTGATGAGGCCCAGTGCGGGGAGCACCTCATACAGCGAGAGGAAGCTGGTGTCCCAGCAGAAGAGACGGAGCAGGCTGAAGAGCACGATAGGCACAAGCATGACGTAGATGGCACCGTTGGCCACGCTAATGACCTGGAACACCAGCATGCCCGTCATCTTACACTGCACCAGCTCAGGCACCCAGGGCTGGTCCCGCAGGAGCCCCGTGCGCACAAAGCAGCTGAACTCGTCCTGCAGGAAGGCCGACAGATGGAAGTAGACCAGGTACAGGCACGAGGCCGACATGAAGGTCAACAGGAGGAAGCCGCGCAGGAACAGCATGCTGACCAGGAAGTAGGAGCCGTGCTTGCATTGCATGTATCTCTCCAGCAGGGGGTACTCAAAGTAACGCTTCCTCTTGGCACTGATGAATTCAGTGTATTAATTGAAACAGAACATCACTCTTCACACAAAGAGACAAAGCGGCTGACTAAAAGCACTTCAATTTCAGTTTCAATCATGGGCCCAAAGAAAATTTGCAAATTGTGGTGCATTCATGCTTCTACATTATAATTTTTCACTTTCTTGCATCCACCAACAATGGAGGTCTTTTCCCTCTAATAATCTACATAAAATCTATCCCATCAAAGCACTCATCATATTCACTGTTTAAACATTTTGATCATTTCTGCTTCAATTTATGGAAGCTTATGACTTCTTCATTAAAGAATATTAATACATTTTGTCTCTGCTGGCAAAAACAAATGAAATACTGGAGTAGACAGAGACTATCAAACCACAGTGATGTAGCACTTACCGCCACAGCTCTGACTGGAACTCTCGGGGGTTCTCTGAGTTCTGTTGGAGCTCCAGGATGGTTTGGGCCAGGCGCACTGAGCGATTGTAGGACTTGTCCAGCTCGTCGATGATGAAGAGCAGGTCCGAGCCCAGGCTTGGTATGGCCAGGAATCGCCAGATCAGAGCCGGCAAATACATCATCATCGCCATGATTAGCAAGGAATATGGGAACATCTGAGAGACACAGTCAGCGTTAAGTAAATGAAAACACTCGACTATCTTTGCTTCACGGACATTAAAGCTTATTTGGATCATTGTGAAAAAGGATTCAAATTGGTATTCAGTAAATAGATTTTTTGTTAGCCATAAATTCTGACACGTGTTCTGACATAGTGTGGAAATGCCTGCAGCGTTGTTGCTATCCTGTTAGCGTTACTCTGCATGTTTCCTGTTAGCGTTACTCTGTGCATGTTTCCTGTTAGCGTTACTCTGTGCATGTTTCCTGTTGAAATGTTGCGCATGTTTGAGTTTTGAAAAGTTGCTGTTCTGTCTTCCTGTGACAGAAAACAGCGGCAGAGAGCCGCACCTTGTGCACCCAAAGCGAGCGCTCTTCCCAGTTGCCGTCTGTATCAAACTCATGGTGCATCAGCATGTCCCAGCAGTACGTGTCCACATACGCAGCCTGCTTAGCAGTGAAGTTGCTGGGCGGGAAACAGCTAATCTGTGGACCTGAACAGACACGTAAGCATGTTAGTCCCTGACTTAAAAATAACTCTGCCACAAAGTTTAGTCCAGGATGCAGTTTAGCTTCCAGTGCTGAATCCTAGATGAAAATAGTACCATCCTCAAAAACAAATCTTTTAAAGCTAAGTTTACTACAAGCCTGACCTAGTTCTAAGTGCACCGTTCAAGCTGTGAAGGAAATGGAGGAAGGCTGTGTTTTAGAGTTGGGTGGCATGGGTTTTACAGTCTCATAGTCTTTTTCTGGCACACAGCTGGTGGAAACCATTGCAGCTGTAGCTGCGGGTGGGACTGTGTGTGTGAGGGTGTGTCTCCACCACTGGGGAGAGGCCACGCTCCTGGTTTTTATACAACCCTTAAACAACGGTGCCTTCTTCCAAAACGTACATTCAACCCCCCAATTTCCATACTGAAGAAGACATCGCCCACATCCACACTTACAAGTGAACTGTAGAATATGGCTCAATAAATGACATGATATAAGTTTGGTTTAAAGCAGACTGTTGAGGTTGATGAGGGCAATGTTGAAGCTGAATTTTTTTTGTGCCAAAGGTAGTGACACTAAGAGATACAGTACCTGCATCTCTTTTACCAAAATATTCCCAGTCAACAATTTAATATTACACCCAACTGCTTGTGTTTTTGCTAAGCGTTCTGAAGACCAATTGTGACCACGAACAAGACCCTTCCAGTCTGCACTCTGTTTGCTTAGCATGACTGCTGCTTTAATTAGCATATCATCTGGCTGGCCTGAAATAGAGAACGGGGAGAGAGCCAGCTCACTGTAATTACAGACCCTTGTCATCTTTCCGCGTCTCTCTTAATCATCCTTATGCCAATTAACATCTGTGAGAGCTGATTGCAGACCAACTCCAGAGGAGCTGATTGCAACCTCAAAGTCAGCTGCCTTCCCCAGACAGCTTCCATTTTTTTTTTTCCAAAAAGCCTGGCACGAGAAATCTAATAGCATAGTGTCATTTATTTCAAAACCCCTACTGGCCTGTCTGCCTAATATTCCTTCAAACAAATGACTATAACTATCTTTTTTTTTTTTCAAAAAGAAAAAAATGTGCATGTGAAATTGATGTTGACATTTAATTAGCTTTGCCTCAGCAAGCTTCCTCTCCAATAATATACTTCCTTCACAAGATCCAGCATTGCTCATGCCAAATTAGTAGAATTTAACCAAACAAATAAGAAGCTAATGTCAAGGTTTGAACTGTGTGTTCAGTAGTCCAGTCACCAGCCTACATGAGATTAACACTTCTTACACCCCAGTACCATATGGCTGATTGTTATTGGCAGTTCTTCTGCCTGTTTGCCTTTTATACATTAGAGACTGAGCAAATAACTATCAGATAACTAATTATCTGATAGCAATATAAACAATTCTTACATAAATTAAAAAATACATTCTCTAAGAATTACAGTACATATATAACTGCATCTTATTGAACAAATATATAGTTAATTCCCTTCCATCAAATGTTCAGTAGCAGAGAACTTTAAGTGAGATCCAAAAGGCCAGACAGAAGAGGAGAGGATACTCCAGAAAATAAACACCACAGGCTCCAGTACACGGACTCTTCTCTGATCTTAGATTGATTTTTGTGTACTTGGTGAACACAGGCGAACATAAAGGTGACCGCTAACTGACCTGCTGTGACATGCTGGACATAGAGAAAAAAAAGGGTAGAGATACTAACCAATAGACATCTCTCGAGCAAAAGCCAAAGAGACTAGCAGGAGCGGCAGGCCCACGGACACAAACTTAATAACTTTGTCCAGGGGCAGCTCCAGGTCAAGGTGACGGAGGCGGTTGTCTCCGCTCCCCTCCCGGAGCAGGGCGTCGCGCAGCACAGCCTGGGCTGCCGTGTGGGCGATCGACATGGCCAGAGCTGAGGAGAGGATAGCAGCATGCTAGTGGCTCCAGGCAGAGGGGCATTCTCCTTCCACAGGTTACTTTTGATTGCAAAAGCATATGCAAATAAAATATTCCATCTTATGGACAAAATTACCAGAAAGGAAGAAATTGATTCAAGGCCACATCATTTTTTTTTTCTTTCAGAATGCGGTACTCGCCTTTGCCGAAGAAATCATGCATTTGTTTAATTAATTACATTTTGGCCAGTTTCCCCTAAACCACATCGTATGATAAATGTATAGCTGAGACGTGTGTATTTAAGAGTACAGTACCTTCAGTGACCCTGCTGCAGTGAATGTTAAGTTCTAAAGGCAGAATAGCTCCAGCGATGGACTGGTCCTGAGGCTGGAGAGGAACAGTGTGCTGGCGAGACCTTTATGTACTGGGGAAGGGCTAAAGTAAATGGGAGGTTGTACTGGACAGGATTTAAGGTATAATTAAAGGGGTTATAGAACTTTCTGGAAGCCAGAGGGCCTGGAGCAGCAATGTGAGGGAGAGTTGAGAGAGAGAGAGAGAGAGAGAGAGAGAGAGAGAGAGAGAGCAAGAGAGAGAGAGAGCAAATGAGAGTTTAGTTAGAGTGTCTGAGGGAGAGAGAGACAGGAAGATACATCTTGAGAAAAATAAGTAGGAAAGGCTGTGGGCTGTAAGGCAACATGTCCGTAACATGCCCATCAGGCTGGTGACTCCCCTCTGCTTTAAACACACATGACTATGTGGCTTTTCCTGCTCCTCTAATCACCCTTTCTATTTCTATACTGCTACTCTGAGTAGACCTGCTGTTTCTCTGAACTAGCATGAGAAATCTGGAGTTCTGCTACAAGCCCCAGCTATTCCAGTGCCACTCTGAGGGTTTTGAGAAGTTCAGTTACTTTAGACCCGCTGGTTAACAGCACACGAGCCCAACCTTTTCTGAAAGATGCACAGAACATGGTGCCATTTATACAAAAGGTGTTTTCTTCCTTGTTGAAGAGGGGAAGTAGTTGCACATGCCGTAGTGTTGCTCTTTAAGAACGGACGTCTGTGGCTTTTCTCCTCACTGAAGTGTGTCAGGTTTATTATTTGATGCCTGGTTCTTAAGGCTTTCTGGCTGGTTCATCCCATACAGCATGGAGCTATGCTCACAGCAGTACACCAAGGTCAAATCACTAGATGCATATAAGAACTGGGTTTGGTATTAAATGTATGAAAGAATACAGTTCATGTGGACATGAAGCATACACACTATGACTATGAAGACCATATGTCCTAAAATGCAGACCACATGTGCCTGAAACAGCCTGTAATCTCTGATTATTTAAGGGGGAACCAAACCTTCCCATTTTTTAAAAACTGTAATCAGCCCTGCCACCCTCCCACCACCCAGCTCCACCTAAAATACCCAAGTTAACATG
Organism: Tenebrosternarchus preto; assembly: GCA_025802075.1. NCBI lineage: Eukaryota > Metazoa > Chordata > Actinopteri > Gymnotiformes > Apteronotidae > Tenebrosternarchus > Tenebrosternarchus preto. The sequence goes on along the minus strand of JAOYMR010000014.1, from coordinate 4,822,563 downwards.
CACACGCTAAGCTGCTAGAAGACAAGAAATCAAAACTACTGTAGAGCAACAATGAACACTAACCCTTAAACCTGCTAGCACAACAGTTTTATTTTAATGACACTTCAGTGCATTTGGTAATGCTGATTCCATCTCCTTGTTCTCTACTGTTCTCTAAATTACATTTGGTGTAAACAGTCTTAAGACAGGGATATCAGACTACCTACATGCCTAAAGCTAGGGTATTGTTTTGTTTTCAGTGTTGGCATAGTGGCATCTGAGTTATGCTCCAACAGTTATGCACCAACAGTTACACTCCAACAGTTACACTCCAACAGTTACGCCCCAACAGTTACACTCCAACAGTTACGCTCCAACAGTCTGTCCAGTTTAAAGAATTTTCAAGGGAAACAATCACGGAACCTAAAACAAACTGGATTATGGATGGACTTCATCTAGAATGCTTGACCTGGGAGCTCATTTGCATATGCTGAATTAGCAGGGCCATTTGAATCAGATTAACTTAACCAGGTTTTTGATTTCATTTTCTGATGCATAGCTGTATAATATCAACACGATCTTTACTCTGGGCATCAAAGAAAAACACTGTACCCACCTTTTCTTCTTCTTGTCCAGATCAAAGCCTAAATCACCTTATTAAGCCCCAAGCTTTCATTAAATATAAATCAAATGTACAAAATCTACCCACTTAATTGCCCCAGTAACACTGCATGTTACTTAGACTTCATTCATGCTCAGCTTGTGGCTACAGGACCTCTGCTGACCAGACTTTATTTGGGTGGTGGACAATTCTTTATACAGCAGTGACACTGGAGTGCTTGTGGTGGATGCTGTGCTGGGATCAGTGTATCGTGTGCAGCACTGCTGCTGGATGCCTTCCTCATGCCAGTGTCACTGCTGGCTGAACATTACTCCGCTAATCGAAAATATCCAACCTACAGCTATTCTTTAGTCAGAAATGACCAATTAATACCACTGGAAGGTGGCTAATGCAAACAGTTATAAACCTCGAATAAAATTACGAGTCTCTTGAATTACCTCACAAGAAGATTTCCTGGACATGAATCAATCCTGATATTAAACTAAACTGTAATGCGTATTGTTAAAGGTTCATATTAGTCTAGGTTTAATCTTGTCTCTAACTAACAATTTGTCAAGAAAGGTGTGATATCAATATTGCTTAAACCACTGTTTCAGAGAACAGGTGTGACAATGCACCATGGTATACCACAGCCCCCATAATGAATTAATCTCTCATTCATTCCTGCCTTTCTTCACAGCCTTTAGAAACGCTCGTGACACACACACACACACACACACACACACACACACACACACACACACACATACACACACTCAGTCCTTGAACTGCAGCGCTTGAACAGCATAAACTACAGAAGAGAATACACTTTTTTTGGATGACAAAAATGCACCTGTAACAATTAACATTATATTGACTTGACTTGATATTTCCTCTGATGCAGTGTAAGTATACAATTTATTACACCATAGTAATGTATTTAAATGTGTAACAATGCACTGATAGCCTGTACGGTACTGATATACTCTGTTGTCCCTTATGTAAGTACAGAGTATCAGTACATTCTTACATATAGTTACTTAGTAGTTACACTGTAATAAATGGTATAATTACACATTGACTCAGCGAAGTAATAATGTAAGACCATGTCATACTGTGATACTGCTATATACTGCTATATGACATACTGTCATACTGCAAAATAATGCTCAGTATAAAAGATTTTGCCAAGTACTGAAAAGGTAATTGTAATGTAGAGTGTTACTAAATACTCAATACTGATGCTATACTCATTTCCTTAGTTTCAATATAAAACCTAACATTAAACCATTCTAAACATTTTAAAATATTCATAGTTTGGTTAATTGGTAATTTACATAGGCTGAACACTGAATAAGGGGATTTACAATATCTAAGGATTGGGAAGTTAATAACACTCAGCATTCACTAAAATCATCTCTTTTAATTATCAAAAATGGTCTATTGAAACACAATAGATTATGACAACAATGTATACAAACAAAATAAAAATCCTCCCCTATCATTACTTGCTCTGGAAGAACCATTTAAAAAACGACCAAGAAAAAGATAATGAGAAACATATACTTCACAAAGACCAACTCCATTAACATCCAAGAACATGTTGGTTCATCTCTAGACCATACATCAGAAACAGGTGCTTCAGTCTGGAGATGAATGTCACAGAAGAGTTTGGGAAAAATCTTCACAGCTTCTGTCCTTCACAGAAAACGGAGGTGTTCCAGCAGATGAAACACTCTGTAAGAAATTGTCTTAATTTCTGCAGTATTTCTCTGGTAAACATTGTGAGGACCTCGGTGGCCTGTAAGGAGACACTGGTTTATTTTCCTCCATAAACAAGATGGTGTGTGGACCATGTTTGCACCGCGTAGGCTCTGCTTTAGGCGTGAGCAGACGTCCACGGCATGAAAGGTGCAGACAGGTAGCCTTCAGTTTCGTTCAGAATTGCATCATCTAAGAGTTCTAGGCAAATGAGAATCTTACCCAGAGGACAGTACTGCTGACTGAAAACCTAAAAGCATAAATATCAAGCAATTGTGCTATAACGCTATAGTGCATTATAGCCAAAGATGTATGTGCTGTGCTGCCGGCTTGCTTACAATGTTTCTTTTGTATCCAATCTCTAGATTGAATCTCGCTGCTAGCAAAGTATCTCATGCTGAAAATTCTTTGCCCACAAGGTCACCTTGTTGGATGGAGGAAGTGATAAGGTTTCTTGTTAACAATGAGTGTGAAAATTATATCATGCTCTTAACCTGAGAACCAAGGAGACATGTGAAACAACCTAAGACATGAATGTATGAACTTATCAGAAGTACAAAGTGGATTTTGTTGATTTAACTGAAAGCTCCCCTTTACTCTCCCAGGATTTCTTTAATCGTTCAAAGTTTGTATGAGTATTTTGGGTGTTTTTATTAGTCCTGTGAAATTATGGTGTTAAATTCAGTAATTAATGTAAATCACAGCCTGCGTATTTTCAAAGGGGCCCTCACTTTTATAACTGGATGTTCCACAGCACTTAAGTGTCCAGTGGAAACCTCAGGGGCATTGTTTAAATACGTTGCCATGGGGATTGTTTGCGTCAGGTCAGTGATCTCGTTTCCTGTGCTTGCGGCCTCTACTCCAGAGGCTCGTTGTGATTGAGGCGCAGGTCTCTCCTGCCGGAGCCTGGAAGCTGCCTCCTTCCCTCGCTTTCCTCATCATCATCCTCTTCTTCCTCCTCCTCCATCCCTTCTTCCTCTTCCTCTTCTTCCTCCTCATCTTCCTCGGTGCCGTCCATGGAGTCGTCAGCTCCTGCCAGCATAGCCTGCTGCATGGCCAGAGTGGCTGAGTCAGAAGAGAGAGGCTGCAGGCTGTCCATGGTCAGGGAGCCTAACACACACACACACACACACACACACACACACACACACACACGCACATGTGCACATACACACACGCATGCACGCACACGCATACACACACACACACACACACATACACACACACACACACACAAAAGAATGCATACATATAGGAACACATATACAGTTCAGTACAGTTCAGAGACACATATAAAGACAAACATGCAGGTGTAGTCAAAACTAGTTCATGAAGTGTAAGGCATGGGATCAACTACAAATACACTGAAGATTGTGAATGATCACGGTATATTTCACGGTCACTCATACTTTAACTGTGTCAAATCAAGCTGTGTATTACATGTATAAATGCTGGTTAATGATGTTGCCTTCCTATTATGACATATAGTGGTCACAGAGTTCAATCTAACAACAAAATATAGCGGGGGGGGGGGGGGGGGGGGGGGGGGGGGGGGGGGGGGGGGGGGGGGG
>JAOYMR010000014.1:4775516-4787476 GCA_025802075.1 Tenebrosternarchus preto | reverse complement strand
TACCGAGGGCTGGTACGAGATACGTCCTGCGTAACGTGTACCGAGGGCTGGTACGAGATACGTCCTGCGTAACGTGTACCGAGGGCTGGTACGAGATACGTCCTGCGTAACGTGTACCGAGGGAGGGTACGAGAACAGCAAGCTGGGCCTCTTATCTCATCACAAGTGGCAGATTTTCTCCTTTCCACCTCAGAACTAACGTGATTACCCAGCAATACTCCATCTGAAGGAGAACAGAGGGAGTCTTAGATCCTCCGAGGATGAGCTCTGGGCTTTGCTTATGTTGGCTGCGTCCTGTGGCTGAGTGGAGAGCACCGGTGAAGGTTTAGAGGCCTGTGCGTGATGACTATTTATCGATCAGTACAGAAGAGGGCTTCAGCAGAACAGCCGTTTTATGATCAGCGTGTGAGCAGCAGCCGGGGTAGGAGGTGTGTGTGTTTGGGGGGGGGTCGTCATAGTGATGGCAGCTCTTCAGCTATGGCTGAGTTTATGCTGAGCCATGGGGACTTTTGTTGGGGGCTCAAGGGGTCCAGCAGATGCTATCATGAACCAATCCTTGTGTCTCTCAATGATCAATGGACCATCAGAACTGATGGCTTTTCTTCAGCAGCACACAGTGTCCTTCAAACACCTGAAGAATCTTCAAGATTTGCACCGCTGGTACTGTGTGGGAGAGTGAGTTAAATCAGCCACTCGGCTACTCCTTCATCCATGTCAGAATATTTGCCTCACGAGACTGTAAAGCTGCTGTAAAACACTCTCTCTCTCCATCCTTCCCCACCCTCCATATCTACAGTTAAAAAGGAGAACGCTACCCCAACATTAGCGCTACACTCTGGCTTCTTCTGTGGAGCAGAGAGGTGAGTAGAAGGGGTTTTAGTTATGGAATGTTAATGATGGGCTTCTGCTGACACCCGAGCAAGTCAGAGGCATTACGACTATGACTGGTTTTAAATCATTCGAGATGATAAACCTCTTGGCTATGTTGTGGCAACCACTAAGGACACTGTAAGCTCCTGCGTGTAATTGCTCTATCATCCGCATATCTACCAAGATACAAAGCGCAAAGCAATTTATCGTGTTAAAAACTTCTCCCTCATTCACGTAACTGAGGGAGAAATGAAACGTGGATCGCACCAGACCCTGAAGCAAGACGGCACATAGTTCTTATAATACTTCATATAATATGTCTCTCCTACGCTTGTGTGTGTGTGTATGTGTGGTGGATGAGTGTGTGTGTGTGTGTTCATGAGCAGAACCAATGGGGGCTGCCATGATTTAAAAAGAGCGGTGTCAGAGAAGGCAGTGGGGCGGAGGCAGTAGGGGTGGAGGCAGCAGGGGTGGAGGCAGCAGGGCTGGAGGCAGCCTACGGCACTCCCGCTGCCTCCACTCCTCCATCTGCTCCGTTTTTTCCCTCCACCTCTGCTTTGCTGATGAGCCGGGTCCTCAGTCCCCCAATAAAATCCCATTAGCTCTTAATGAAGTCGAGCTCACTGCCTCACGCCTTCACCTCATTTAGCACGATTGTCTGGCGGCCATTAGCGCCGAGGCAATTACAGCCCGAACGGCGAGAGTAATTGGAAATGCCGACAGGGACCAAGAGAAAATGGGAATAAATAATACCAAAAAAAAAATAAAAATTCAAACTAATAAGCTTCTATTGAAAGGTGGGGGGGGGGGGGGGAGGGGAGTCTAAAAAGCTAAATCAACGTAATTTTAATCGTGTCTGGCAAGGTAGATGGGGCTTTGCAAAAGGCAATGGGGGTAATGAGGATGAGGACGATGATGTTGATGAAGGCCGAGGTTGATATAGAAGAGTGGATCGTAAGGGCGTGTGAAATACCGCAAGCAGAGAACACAAAGCGCGTTCAGATATGAGAGAACCTTCTAGCACGTCGAGGATCATCTACAGTGTGCTTATGTGCTCTCAAGAACACTTAAGAAGTGCCATGAGTGGTTTATTCCGAAATAACTTTAGTTTAGTAGAAATAGTTACTAAACTGGTACTAAAATGAGGAGAGATCACAGCGCAGATCCTTTTGTGTGAAGCTATGCAGAAACATCTTTATGAAGGCCAGGATTTGAATAGCGCCTCCAGAGTGGCATTTGGAGTGTTCTGTGTGGCCTAATGGTGGCAGATGCCAGGGCATCTCTGCAGACCCCTTGCCCCTCCCAACGCAACGCAACAGGTGGCAGAAACCTGATCAGAAAGGGCAATCATCAGAGGACACCTTTCACAAGAGACCGGGCAGCATGCCCAGCCGTCCACTGCCGGCAATGACACTGCCAGAATGTGTGCAAACATGGGTTCATGTAAGTGTGTGTGTGTGTGTTTTTCGTGTGTGTGTGTGTGTGTGTGTGTGTGTATGTGTGTGTCTGTCTGTCTGTTGGGGAGTGGGATTAGGAGTGGGACTGTGTGTCTGTGTGTGTGTGTGTGCGCATGAGGGAGAGAGAAAAAGAGAGAGAGGAAAAAGAGAGAGAGAGAGAAGGAGTCTTGGCACTAGATATCCTCAGTCCAAACAGGAAACAGAAGGTCGGCTCCCACAATAACAGTGTCCCGAGGGACATCTACAATAGCAGCTCAGTGCCTGCAGTCAACAATACTTTCAAGGCCTCTCATTCGGAGGGTTCAGTGGGTCAGACCCACCCAGTACCGCTTCCCCACACAACAAGACACATGCAGAACTCTGCTACACCCATACATATTCATACACCTTCAGCCATCGGCTTACAGCAGCGACAATTCACATCACCAACGCGATATCACCTGCGCCTGGAATCACAATGACATTTACTAGTTGACAATTACCCAATTTCTCCTCAGTAACAATGTTTTTATAACTTTCGCTTTCCTTAACTGCTCTGTAGCCAAATATCAAAGCACCCTATTACCTCTGCTGCCAGTCTGTGAGGAAAAATGCCTGCTAACACCTCCTCCAGTGTGGATAAATCCTGTCACTGTAGGCCTCGCTACTCTGTTCCACACCACGACAGGAGGAGGATGGCAGACTCCTGCTGCCTCTCCTGACCAATCACACGGTGCCCAGCGGTGTCCTCGCAGAACCCCGGCCATGCCAGGAACGAGTCTCACCTCAGGGGTGGTTAAATAATATTTACTATTTCACTATAATGTTATAAGTTCTTAATATGAACCAATGAGTATTTTCCTTAATGTGTTAAAAAGGGGAGGGGGAAGGGTGGGATGGGGTTGAAGAGAATAAGAGTGTATAGAGTGTATAAGAGTGTATAAGATCTCTGTATCCAATTGCACTAAGAATGAAAGCTGACTCTCTGTTTGTCTTTCCCTGTAATTTCATGATGAAAATGTTTATTTGTCTAAAAAGATCTGCAAACAATCACTTCTCCCGACAGGAGTGAGAGATTTCCAGCCAGGGGGAGATTTAATTAGCAAAATCTCGTTAGGTTTAACAAAATTAAGCGTAAAACAATCCTCGGCAGGGCGCAGGGCTCGGGGAGAGAGAGGGAAGAGGCAGATTGGGTCGAGGCAGGGAGGGGGCAGGCACTGAGAGAGCGATTAGAGCCGAGAGGATATTGAGACAGTCACTTCTCCACTGCAGAGGGGAGAAATGGCTCTGAACACCCAGCTGCTTTCACACTCAATTAAAGAGGCTCGCCTGTCTTTCCCCCCCCCCCCCTCTAAAAAGCACTATGTTAACCTTGCTGCATTCTGCCTTGACACACTCACACACACACACACACACACACTTGCACCTCCAACCTCGCCCTTTCTCACTCATCCACAACAGACGCGATTGCATCCCGAACTGCCGAACCATTAAAGGCACTAAATTGTGTTTTCGAACGAATTTGCATTCTATAAGGACATAACCAAAAGTGCTATTAAACTGAGGAAATAAACGGTGAACCAACCCAGCTGGAGTGATTGGAAAAGAACAGCAAGCTCTCTGACGGAAATTTTCTGTTCATCTATCAAGGCCCAATTGCTACTAAACCAGCAAAAAAAGAGCACAATGTCTCCAGAGGACTGGTATTACAACAACAAGATCGCATTTTTCAGGTTTGTTTCACATCTTTGCGTGTCAATCACAAAAGTCATCCAACTCCTCCACAATGTCATCAACCCTTGTACTGTGAACATTTGGTTAAATGCCTGGTTTATTATAGCAAAAACACCACAAACGGATTTTACTGGTATAAAATGCAGCACCTGAATCGGTGAAGCATTTTTCATTCTCCAATTACTGATTCAGATAAGGGACCTTACAGCGCAAACAATATTACCATCTGCTAAAAACCTCAATAAATCTGACTTCACGCGTTATGCTGAGTTTAATGATGAAGCTTAATGAAAGTGTGAGCGTGAGAACATGAGAAAAGAACGAGAACATGAGAAAAGAACGAGAACATGAGAAAAAAATGCGACTTCACAGACTTACAGCTGTTTTGTCCACAGTAGCAGAGCATTTAAATGTCAGGTCTACCCGATACCCCAGGGTGCTCTGTGACAGTCTGCAACACAAGAGAATGCAGGTGTTTACAAACGAGGCAGGTACAGTGGACGACTGCGCCCAGCAATCTGCACCAGATACAACGCACAAGTTTTTGTGAAGTATTTTATAGTGTTCAGTGAGTCATGTTGCAGCAGTGGGTGAGGCACACATACATACACACACACACACATCTTCCATTTACACACTTTGATAATCATATACTGCTTACCCTTTAAAAAGAAAGGTGAATGAGAGAGAGAGAGAGAGTGTGTGTGTATGTGTGTGTGTGTGTGTGTGTGTGTGTGTGTGTGTGTGAGTGCCTGTGTTTAAGGGCTCAATAGTGGCTTGTGTGTTTATGTGGCAATAGAGAGCACAAAGATGGGGATGAGGTGGGAGCTACAGAATGCCTAATTGAGCTCCACCTCAGTAGAAGCCCCACCCCTCCCCCACTCCCCCATGGGTGTGTTAAGCTGGGATGTTTGTGGGGAGCCTTGCTCGGGTTTCCTCCAAACTACAAAGAAAACATTTTAGCGCTGGGTAATCCCTACTGCAGCCTCTCTAAGCTGCAGAGCCTCCAGACCCCACCGAGGACCGCCGGTCAACTACCCCCTCCCACCCCCATCCCCCCTACACCAGACATCGCCTGGCTTCCTGTTGACGTCAAAGTGAATTAAGGCTCCGAGCGTGCAGCGGCTCCCCCCAGGGGCCGGAGGGCTAATCGCCCCGTTCCTAACTAACCCCAGAGGAAGCATTAGCATTCCTACTGCAGCAGACCAGCCACAGCACTGGGCCCCTCTGCAAACAACCAGGCCTTTCACACACACACACACACATGCAAGTGTAGATACATACATATATATATATATATATATATATATATGCACCATACAGGATGTGTGTTAGCTACCCCCCCTTTTGCTCATGCTAACATAGCAGAGGTGTGTTTTACTCTCCACCCCTCACTGAAAAGCAAATGCTGGAAGGTTATGGTGCCTCACCACCACTAGTACCAGCACACAGTGGGAGCAAGAGGGGTGGATACACGGGCTGCCCCCCCTCAAGCACACAGGGAGAGACGGGTCATGGGTGTCCCGTCTTCGCTCCCACAGATTCCCACAGAAAGCTCCCCACCTTTCAGGCACCAGCTCCCTGTCTCCCCCATTTCTCGCATTTGTATAATATAGCACAGGAGTTCTCCTCTACTGGCGCTGAAGCCCAGCAGTGCACGTATGTCCTCCTGTGCGGTACAGACCAGGAGGGCAGGAATTTTGTCATTAAGTTGATCAGCAGGAGGGCGAGGTCCTTTCTCTTTGTGTATCATCTGTCATCTGCATGTTTATCTCTGCTTGCTCCACATTTATATGTCTTAGAATGTATTAACATTTTAGAATAAGGAACAAGCTGTATATATATATATATATATACATGTAATATTTAAGTATATATATTAAGTATAAAGTTCGGGAAGGCCTATGCAAAAACAGTGACTTGTACCGGGGTTTCGGTATGTGCAATTACAGAAAAGGGGGTTTGGCTTTCTGTCAGACACATCTATCACTCTACCACATGTTGTGGTTGTTAGACACTGCTAGATACCACACCCAAATGCCTCCAGTCCAGCCATGGAGAAGGATGGACTGGCAGACACAGCCATTGCCCACAATGCCTTGCCAACAATAGCCCCCCAGCTGTTCAAAGGCTATGATAACAACAGCTGTTGCCAGGGTATTGAGCTTCCTGTTACCATGACAACCATAAAAATGATTCATAATGTAAGGAATCTCTTCTAATAAAGTGAACAGCATTTTTATAGAATACTTACAAATCTATGATTTAAAGAAAACTTGTATTTTGCATTTGGGAAAACCGATGATTGATTTTTATTTTACTGCAAACAAATGTTGAAAGTAATATGAAAAAAATTTACAAAAATTCATGTAAATGTGACAAATAGTATAAACAGTGAGCGAAAGCATTTGCTGAGTTATTAAAAGTGCTTACTAACACTATAGAATTATTAAAAGTGCTTACTAACACTACAGAATTATTAAAAGTGCTTACTAACACTATAGAATTATTAAAAGTGCTTACTAACACTATAGAATTATTAAAAATGCTTACTAACACTATAGAATTATGAGAAGAGAGGAGAAAATGACCACATGAATTGTGTGTATGTTTTTTTCTCACAAACAAATTTAACCTTTTACATTCCACTCTAATTATTTAAATGTTAATCAGTTATTCAGTGACCGCTGTGAATTATTCAGTAACGACACTGAAACTAATCTGACAGGCAGGTAATTACAAGAGTGAGAAATGAGAGTGTGGACACAGTGCTAGGATAAAGTTTAAAGAGTTAAAGGCTGCTAAAGACCCAGCCCAGCGTCATCTAGATTTGTAAAAGTCCATAACAATAAACAGGGCAATTCAGTAATAGTGATTAGTGTAAATGTACCAATGCAATGGTCTGTAAAAGCTCACTCGCATTGTAAAGGTGAAAATACCTATCAAATCCACCATCTTTAAAGTCATTTTTATAACCTTTGTGGCTGTGGAAGTTAAGTGAGCCTCAATATGGGCATTTTAACTGAAGGATGGGAGAATTCCCAGGAATTAGGAGGGGATTTGGGGCACAATAGCAGGTATTACCACTAGTGTAATAGGACCTTAGTTGGCGTCATGAAGGGTTTAAACTTCACATTAAACCAGGGAGGCAGCTGGACAAATTCAACTGCACCAGACACAACATGGTGCACAGCAACCAAAACAGACACACACACACACACACACACACACACACACAGACACACACACACACACACAGACACACACAACTTTGTTTTATACAACATGTACATGGAAGATTTGTTTCAGAATCCATTATCCTAAAAAAAAAAACTCTGGAAATCCAAACAGGAAAAATCCTTTACTGCTAAAAATATCTTGAAGTAAAGGGATGAAGCAGGTGGAAGTGGGCTGTGGTCCAAGACAAACCTTTTGATATCTCTTAAACAGTGTACTACATTGCAGTGTAATTTTTATTCCCCTAAGATGTTTGGAAGACTGTGCTCTTACATCATGAACATGAGAAATGACATCTCTTTCTCTCTGTGTCACTCATGCAGGGAAAGTGATTTAATTACAACACCTTAGCATGAAATCATCAGTTCCATGAGACTCTATATCCACTTCAGCCTGGTATTTACAGCTTGGACTTATTGGACATTACAGGTTCGTCTGAGTCTATTCTGATGGGACGGGATGGGAAGTCCATCTCTCCTGTGTCTTATCCACAGCACTGGGCTCACATGCTCTTTCACTTCTCCAGGCAGCAGGGAAGGCTGGGCCCTCGGCCAGGCCTGCCTTCCATCTCCCTAAGCCCAGACAGTCTCGGAGGCCTGCTGCTCTCCCAGTTTCCTGTCCTGGGACAGGAACAAGGGCAGTCACCTGGGAGATACATCCACGCACACATCCACACACACACACACACACAAAACACAATGCCCCCACATGCACACGCATGTGTGCACACACACAAACACACAGATGCACCCATCTAGCTGATACACCACTCAGTTCACTTTCTCCATTTATTTTAAACTCCTTTATTTGTTTCTGAAGAGGATTACATGTTGAACAGACAAACGACGGTCTGATAGACCAAGCGACATTCCCTGTGTCCACCTTCAAAGTAGCATAACCTACGCAGATCTGTACCGTAGAGGGTGGGCTTGAGTGGACAGTGGGGAATTCCCCTGCAGAGACACAGTTTGACCCTTCACCCTGTTTTTCCAGCCTCGTTTGGGAGAGGAAAGCAAAAGTTTAACCCTTTCTCCATCGCTCAAGCCAGCTGCGTTTTTTATCACAACACCAGCGAACCACCTTCGGCTGAAGCTGAAAGCCAAGAGGCGTTGTGCGACTGGCTGGGTTAAATGTGCACAGCTGCTTTATAAATACCTTCGGTGCTTGGAGCGAGCTCGGCGTTCAGCAACTCCACCCCAGCGCAGCCACCCGACGTAGCTCGCCGTGGCTGCCATGCTACAACACTGCCCTTACCTCTCCCTCCTTGTCTGGCTGTAGCTGAACAAGGTGACCCGTGCCAACCACAAGGCCCCACTGGCACGCCTATCACGGCTCATGCCCTCTGGCTGGCAGGAGCACCTCCTCGCTCTTCTCTCTCCCTGCCCCCATGTCATCCTACCCCAGCCATGGCTCAGTGCCACGTCCACATTTACCCAAGCTCCTGGCTCGCAGCTGTTTATTTTTCACTTTTAGCTTCGAGCTGTCAGTAGAGCTTTCTAAAGGGCAGCGTTATAAACTTATACGCGATAGCATGGGAATGTTCTCCAGGCCAGTGTGAGCTTAGAATACCTGGTGATCAGTTGATTCTCACACTCAGTGATGCCAAGAACATTCTATGGCTTACTGCTGATCTACCATTAACAAACATGGTACTCTAAACCACTGATTATTAATCAGAGAGCACATACAGCCTGTCCTGAGATCCCATCCAGGGAGCAGGTTTTCTGTGGATCAGGTCGGATTGTGGCCAGCATTCTCTTATCAGATTCATCCAGTCATCCTGGACGTGGTGAAGCTGTACAGCATCCAGCCTGCAGTTTGCTCCGATGAAAACAAATAACACCTGGGGTGTGTTGCAAAAAACATCCTATGATTACAATTAAAAAAAAAAAAAAGCTCAAATCTGGCACAGACTGTTGAGGTTTCTGCCCAAGGAACTGTAGGCATTAAAAATGGTTTCGCATTCTGAAACGTCTCTGAACAAAATCCCTGGATCACAGACTGTGGCGATTGGCAACTTTATTGTTTACATCTCCACTTGTAAAGAAACAACTGGATGCCTTGAGGGGCGTCGTGTTCAACCAAAGTGAAAGGGAGAGGAACATCCTGGCCTGGTAATGCATCTAAAAACCAAAAGTATGAGGCCTCAAACAGAACCGCCTCTTAAATCAGAAGCGACATGAGGTTTCCCCCAAAATGCCTTCACATGCTGAGAGAGTCCAATAAAGCAGGGTTGGCAGTGGCTCTCAATGTTTGTGTGGTGTGTGGTGTGTATGCGTGTGTGGTATGTGGTGTGCGTGTGTCGTGTGCGTGTGTGTGAGTCTGTATGTAAGGAAACAAATCTGTTCTGTGTGGCTTGCTAAAATCCAACATTTCTAAAAATGTGTTATTTTTTCTCATTACAGCCATAACAAGTGATAACATAATTCTTTTGTGCTAAACCAAACAATAACCCAACATCAAAAACGCCTTAGTTCTAAGTGGACTCCTGTCCATCCTTGCTAAGACAAAACACAAAAAATTTCAGACTAACATGTGAATAATGAAGTGCTATTTCCTCCTCGTCATGCTCACAAAGAACCTTCTACAATTAGTTCACAAAAGGCACCTTCTGTATGTCAGTGTTCGGGGTTCTTGTGTTCGAGGTTCTTGTGTACGAGGTTCATTAGGAAGTATTAAAAACCACAGCCACACTGACAACTGGCAGTGTGTGGTCTATGGAGTAAGCACACCAACGAGAACAGCAGTCCACGAAGGGATATGTGCTGTTTAGATTTCAACTGTCATTTTTATTTTAACATTTTGCAAGATTTAAGTCATTTTGCTCATTTGACTTGGTTGCTAAGTTACTCCGTTCCGATGAAAGATGCACTTTCGTGGTGTTGCTTTTGAATGAGGTCAGCATGCAGAGACACAAGTTTTCACGCAGGAAAAGAGGAACGAAGGGTTACGAAGTTTCCTGAACTACAGAAACAACGAAAAAGCGAAGCCTCAGCAAGGATGAGGATAAACAGATTCAGATCATTTACTATCCGTTTATAAACCACCGCGAGGAGAGCTCGTTTATGCTAAATCTGTCAGTGATTCCTACAAAATCTGGCGTGTGGAATTCTTGGCACAAGGTCCAAAGTAAGGTAGAGTCCGATTTTTCAAACACTGGACTTCTATGCAAAGCTGTAAATCATGCATGATGTCAAAGCCAAGAGAAAGCCTGGGGCTTTAGTATCTCCCAGGGCACAGACAGCCCTTATATCAGAGGGATAAAAGCACTGCACCTTAATGTATTTGGCAAATAATAGGCCAATAAAAAAGGGGAAAACACACCACTTATTAAATAAAACACACATCCTCTTATCTAGATTGATATGTAGTGTAGTGGCACTAAACTAAGTGATTGTTCTACATAAGGAACAACATTCCACTGCATTAACACAGGACCGAACTCCAGCCACGCTGTTAAGCAATTCTGCTTCTGAGTAAATGCCATTATCACGTGTTTTTGAACGCGTACAGCTAGCGATCAATCCGTCCAAATGGCTCTGCAGCTGGATGAAAAAAAAAAAAAAAACCCAAAACAAAACAAGAATGGTTGAGAGGTCTGGGCCCCATACAGAGAACAACAAAAGAGCCTGAAAAAAAAGATGTGCAGGGAGGAAAGTCAGATATGGCGTAACGGGCAAGGGCTAAAATCAGGTGCTGTGAATCAATGCTAGCTTATGTCAGAACACTCAGAGCAGTGAACAGGAAGTGTGAAAACAAGAGGGAAATAGTTGTTTTTTTTTCTTAAAAATGTCATTCAAGGCTTAAGAGGGACGGCTCCTTTACTCAAGATGGTTTTTCCAGTAATAGATGGAATTCAGTCATAATGGCACTCTGTTCCAGCTCAAACAAAAGCCAGCATTTTGAACTGCCTTCCAGGGAATCATGCCTAAAGAGAGCTGCACAAATCGAGAAGAGGGTCAAATCAACGCACAAATGACAATGCTTTGCCCCTGTCTGACTCAATATTGCACCACCGTTGGAAATGTGTAGAATATGTGAGATCTGCTCTCTACATGTTCAGTCTAATTGAGAAAATATTACCCATAACACACCGCTTGCTTCTTTAAACGTTTCTCATACCCAGATGTTTTTTGTTTTTTTTAATAGAAACTATATTTATAATATTCACATGTGTATATATTTCAAAGAGAACACAAGAGTGGTAGTCTTGGGTGGAATGTTATAGCCTTTTATCTTCACGTGAATTCAAATAAAAATGTTTTTAACCTTGGACTGCTCAGCAACTCTTCAAAAAGTGTAATAAATGCAGTTATTTGCAGGCTGAGCCTCTTCTGCCAGCAGGACAGAGTTCGTTTATTAGGATTAACAGCAGTCCACCAGCGATAAGAACAAAGGTCTTCTGACAGCTTTGTTAAAGGTTTTTAAACTCAGAATTAATAATAAGCTGCTGCTAATTTGAATAGGCTTTTGATCCTAATGTAGTAATTATTTCTTACTCATGAAAGGTTTCATGACAATTGTGTGTGAAAAAACAACAATAACAATATTACTAATGACTATTAGCAGTAGTAACATTTTTCTGAACGAGGCCACAATTCCCTCATGTATATATATATAAATATATATATATATATATATATATATATAGAGAGAGAGAGAGAGAGAGAGAGAGAGATAGAG
>JAOYMR010000014.1:4762717-4775416 GCA_025802075.1 Tenebrosternarchus preto | reverse complement strand
GATAGATAGATAGATAGATAGATAGATAGATAGATAGATAGATAGATAGATAGATAGATAGATAGATAGATAATTTTTTCTCTATACCTTTACATTCATATTCTGCTAGCTGTCAAAACCTCAAAGTGGTAACAACATAGCAGTATATAATACTGCTTATTCCACTTGTTAGATTCAATCTTTCTATTCCTATTAAAATTCTCAAACTGCATCAAACACTGGGACACTGAGAGACAGCAAAGGCTGTTGTCTTACACGGAGACCATAAATAATATCTCCTCGTACCTCTAATGCATTTTCATGACCTAACGTCCTTTCGTCCCTGTGCGCTCACAGGGGACAGTGTGAACGGTGCAGCCTGTGATGTGCGCTGTACAGGTGATCGTTAAATACCTCCCGAGCCGTTCTCGCAGCATAAATCAGCCGGAGCGGCCCTGTGCCTCCAGACTCTCTGGGGAGGAACTGTGCGGTTATGCCAAGCAGGCTCTAGAGCTGAGTGGGGAGAGGGGAGAGTACAGCGGGGTGATTTGGAGACGCAGCAATAGCAGGCCTCGCGCTCCTGAGAGAGCCATTGGGATCAGAGGGCTTAGTTAGCCGGCCCAGCGATGCCTCTGTGCATCCGAATCATCTCGAGGTGTACTATCAGGTACGGTGCCGTGAAAAGGCTCATATCGACTTACAAACTCACATAAGACCTTGACTGCCTAAAACTCCTAGACACAGGACACTCCGTGCTGATGAATAATCCTGATTCGATATTTCTTTTTTGGAATTTATAGTGGGAGCTATGAGGGATGAAATTATTTCTTTACTTCCAGCAAGGTTTCATAAAGTGAAGCTATTAGCAGTACAGAACCTAAAAAAAGAGATAGGAGTGTAAAACAAAAGACATTAAGCAGCATTCAGATGTTAGTCTAGATACAAGAGAATGACAAACACTGAGGCAGAGCTCAATTTTCTAACCAGCTTTATGGACCTCCATAAGTGCTCAAATTGGTTTATAACATATGTTGTTTCTACTATCTTTACTGCCTTCTTTGAGGCAAACTGAATCAGTTTATTAGTGATTGGACCAAAAAGCTCCAGGACTCACTAAATTGCACCCCATCCTGCAATTTACTACCGACAAAAGGGATAGCAATATGCAAATAAAGTTGGAGAGTTTTGTATATGCAGTTTTGCCCAAGGGCAGCTTGTCCCATGACACAAATCATCAATTAAGATCACAGTGGGGATCTCAGCATTTAAATTGGCATCATACTGGAACTGCGGCTCCAACAAAACATCACAGCCTTATGATAGAACACCCTACTCTAAGGAAGTGTCCGTACATGAGACCCTCACCTTTGAGAAGACAAAGGTACAAGTTTAGAGGTGCTTTCTGCTTTTCATAGTGAGATATTTCTGATCCAGCTTTTTTTTTTTTCTTTGCTACAGTGAGACCAGGGGCTCAAATATCAGACACTGCACAGCAGGAGAAGAGACTCATGATTATGTGAGTAATGCATTCCACATGTCACTAACACAATTGTGGCATATGCATTTTATGATATTTGTCACAGTTGCCAGAGGATACCTTCAAGGGGACTTTGGAAGTTTTTAAATGTAACATTCCATACAATCAAGGGATCTTACAAAGTTTAAAATCTTTAGTACAAATCTTTTAATCGCAAATGCCTAATGCTGAAATAATTTATGAATGAATAAACCTGAACTTGTGCATTGTTACTTTGAAAAAATATATATTTTTAAACAATTCATGTGATAATATTATTATCTAGCATGTGTATGTGTGAATTTCTGACAAATTCCTATAATCCAAATGAAATATATAATAAATGAGGAGCACATTTCAGATCAATTATTTATATACATATATATATATAAAACAAGTGTGACTTTTAACTTATAAATATGAAGTCTTGCATAATGTTAGGATAATTGCATTAGTCATTCTTAAAGTTTCACATTTCATTAAGAAGTGTAGTAGTAAGGATTTACTACAAATGCACAAACAAAATGTACTATACATTCTTTGTACTAAAAAGAATGAATTAGATTTATCATAACTTTATATATATATATATATATATATATATATTGTGTGTGTGTGGCACATAGTTTATAAATACCAATCAGGCCAAAATTATAAATGAATTATTTTACCTAAATACATTAAAGCTTGATGTTTAGACTAATTTATGCATGGCTTAATTTAAAAAATACTTTAAATTAACACTATATGTGCATTTTCCCCACCGTCTACTCCACTCCAAAACAATACTGCACTTCACAGTCATTTATCATAAGGCTATTGCCAAAAAAGTTGTCCAAAAACAGAAAGAAAGAAAAAAAGTTGCAACTGCCGCTATATGCACAAAGCATGAGGAATGACAAGAATCAAGCAAACTCTAAAATATTGCTAAGACCACGATTAACTTCACCATAACCATCGGCAATATTCTCCACAGCTATACGTGTATAAGAGCTTAACAGTGAGACTGGACAGTAAAACAATCCAATACGACACTTCATAAAACGAAGAAAGAAAAAATAAAACAAAATATAATACAATGTAAAAATGTCAAAACTACAAAAAAAAAAAAAAAAAAATCCAAGTCATTGGAAGATTTTTTTGGATGTCTCATGCTGCTAAGACTAAAGAGTCATGGACACAATTAATATATTTTTGATAATCCAGTACATAAAAAATGCAACTAACGGAATATTACCACATTTCACAAATCCACATGCTTAAAGGAGCAAAAATCATTTAGGAATCCTAAAGCGCTTCCAATACTGTATCTTCACGCGCTTCCCTTTTCCTCTTTTTCTTCTTCCTTCTATCACACTCGTTCTCTCCCTCCTCCCTCCCTCCCTCGCGCTTTTCCCTCTTCTGTTCTCTTACCCCTCTCTTTCTCTCTCGCGCGCGCTCTCTCGCTCTCTCTCGCTCTCTCCCTCTCTCTCTCTCTCTCTCTCTCTCTCTCTCTCGCTCTCCCCCTCTCTCTCGCCTCTGCTCTCTCCCGTCCATGGCCCTGTCTGTATGAATAATGTCCTGCCTTTTGTAATGAGACCGAGAGAAAAAAGGCTGGAGTGTTAGCTTCTGCGCTCTGACATTGAAAATGAATGACAGCTTACCTGAATGCCAATCTTCATCAGACTGACACCAGGCTGACAACACAGCCTATACTCCCCTACACAACTAGTGACGTCTGCCATGTAAGACCCCTCCCACCACCCCCCCACCTCCCCGCGCCTCGCCGTACCCCTCGTGCCTACACCTCCGCGGTTCCTCTTCCAGTGGCATACCATACCGCACATCCCGAGACTTGCGCATCGCTGGCGTGTATCTGCGGAGTCCGCTGGCCCCCTGTCGGTGCAGACTGAAATGTGACATTGGCGTTACTGGGAACTTGTCAGTCTTAGTTTAGGCGCTTGCTTTTGTGGTCTGCTTTTGCTTTATAGTTGGTCCTTGTTAATGTATTAGTTTGAGAAACCTTAATTACATTTATTTACGGGCGTGGTGGGTCGTACTGCAGTCCATAAAATATCTAAACGATATATGCACTGTTGATGGGCTGCTACACTATTTGATTATATATTGTTAGATATTCCCTTCTATTTTTCAAAATCCCATTAAATAAAAAAATAGATAACATGTAGGAAATAATTAAAACAGCAGCAGCCGAATGCTTAGGTAAAACACACTCGCGCGCCTATTTGCCACTAGTACGACGGGTGTGTTATAACAGATTTTAACGACTCAGTTATAACACCATCACACAAAAAAAATCCAAATCAGCAAACTAAAATACCTGTGAATCTGTAGGCATAATACAGATAGAGATTGTCGCATCGCAACTGCACCTTTCTAGACGTAAACTAAAAATGAACTACAACTCCCAGCACGCTGTTAAAGTGAGTAACATCTACTTTGATTGGTTTGTCGATGGTAACGTAGGATGTGTTGTTGTAACATAAAGCCGCTTTATATACAGGGAAAACACGGTGGACATTTATTAAAACATAACTTGGATAGCAGAAGTATATATTTTTTACTGACAAATCTAACTTGCCCTTTCACCTCAACAGATCATAAATATCGTAGAGACTAATGGTATAGTAGAAACAACAATGTGATAGCTAGCTAGGCTAGCTAACAAGAAAAGGCTGGTAAGATACCTAGTTACCAACTAACTAGTTAGGCAAACGGTCCGATGAATTTTAAATTAAGATGACCAGGTAGCTAGTTAGCTAGCAACGTTGTTTTTCTGTATCTTTAGCTAGATCATAACCCATTGTTAAGCAAAACCTGGCTAAGTCTTTTGCTAGCTAACTAACTGTCACAATACCGTTAGCTTACTCTGATGTTAAGCTCACTGGTTAGAAAGAGCCAACCTAGCTAACTTAGCTAGCTGTTCAGCTAAAGCGTCCGTCGTCTAACGTTGACAGTTTAATTTTCTACCACCTCTTATCCAAATATCTCGCTCTTTATTTGCAGATAAAGTTTGTTCCAGCTCCGAAATGCCTGGGGTGGTGGTTCTAGGTGTGGGTACGGGCGTGTTCCTCATTGCGGCGACATGGATTGTGACTCTTGTACTCAGCCTTGTTCTTATTCGCGCTGCCGGTCCAACAAAGTAAGCTGACTAACCTAGCTAATTATTTAGCTTATTTTATGGTATTAGTAACATTTCTAGTTTTTTTTTTTTCCACAAGTGTAGCTTACTTTGAAAAAACTATTTGTTTATCCAGTTGGTAACAGTAGTTATTCATGCAGCTTTTCAGTTTGAATGTGCGTGCGTGTTTTTTTAAAACGCATAAAATATATTCTCCCTCCAGACTAGGGATCATCCCCATTGTGCTCCTGGCTTTAACTATCACCTTGATACTCGTGTTTTTCCCTCGAGCCCCTGAAGTACCGTCCCCTATTAAAGAAACCGAGGTCAGTATAAGCCCTTTATCGTGAAAATAGAACATATATGGTAAAAGTTGCTGTTTAAGCAAACCCATTAAGCTTAGTGCACACATTAACATGCCTAGGTAATAGCATGAAAACATATTTTGGAATGTTATACATTTATCTTATGAAATGACCTTAAAGTGTTCATCCTGTCCAGCAGTCCAGTGCAACATTTTGCTTCACACACACAGCGTAAAGTTTACAATACTACACAGCAGATGCACCCAATAGTACAAAATTAAATGACCTTGTTCTTAGTTTGTCTATAAAATTTAGGGATGTAAAAGCCAGGCTGAAAATAAAGTTGTATTCTTGAAAGCCCCAGAAGCCAGGCATTTCAAATAATACAATGCATCTTTTAATGCTGTAAATTATGGATTTTTATCAAATATGGTCTAAGTTGTTAAAGGTTTTCTAACTGTCATGCTAGTTGTATTGCAAAGTGTGTGTGTGTGTGTGTGTGTGTGTGTGTGTGTGTGTGTTTAACACAAAGTCCTGGTGTAGTTTATCTCTCTCCTGCAGCAGAGTAGCACAAACACACAGCAGTGTTTCCCCTCAGTGTGTCTCTGCCAAAACCACTGCACCTTGCTGCCAAACTGCCCCCCCCCCACACACACACACTCACACACTGTTTACCTTTCAGCCTGAGATTAGACTGGCAAATATAGTAGAATATTGTTAACTGGGGGAAAATGTAAAGCTTTCAAAGATTCACAAGAATTAAACAACATGACTTCTTTTTTAATGCTGCCAATGGGGTCACTAAACATAGCTGTAAGCTCATTTGTAGTTCATCACAGAGGATTTACTCCATATTGTAAGATTCATGGTGATGCTGATTTGGCTTCAGCTCCTCTGTCCTTGCCCTTGCTCTGATGTTTATGTGCTTCCACTAAAAGAAGCAAATCTAGAGATGAAAGCTTAGCACGGAGGTGAGCGATGCCTGTCAGGGAGAAGCGCAGAGCTCAGAAATCAGGGCACTGGTTACAGAAGTAAAGGGTGATACAGAATGAATCGTTACACTTGAAAGGGGCTGAGCAGTGTTTACTGTTCCTGAGTGCAGAGCAGGTCTTTCTTTGGCCTAGGTGCACACGAGGCACTAGCTCACTGGACTGTGAAGGTGGCCTTGTGCCTTGTGTCTTCTTGATAAGTGGCAGTCTGCTGTATAAGAAATGGCTAAGCCCACGCTGTTGTACAAAAACATATCACAGTGCCAATTAGGCCAGCCCAAAACAGGAGCTGGGCACAGTGCGCTCGACGCCACATTAATAAAACATGGCCTCCGCTCTGTGCTTCGCTAGCTGGCTAATTGGCAAATTAGAAAGTGAGATGCGTTAAATGAGAGAACACTGCATTCACTGGAGACAACACCCTCCCCCATTCTCTCTCTCTTTCTCTCTCTCTCTTTCTCTCTCTCTCTCTCTCTCTCTCTCTCACACACACACACAGACTCCCTCCATTTTTCTGTCCTTTTCCCGCTCCTTTTTTCTTTTTCTCGCTCACAGGACTCGTTTCTTTTGGGCTTTTCCTCCCTCACACCCATAGGTAAATGTGCTTCCCTCAGATCTGGCCAAACACACACAGGCTGAGGCCTTAAGGGACAGGTGATGCAGTTAGTATTCATGTCTTCTCCATGCAAAGCTAAATATAAGCATGTGAAGATTCACAGTCTATAAAGCTTTTTTAAATGTGGGTTGTTATACTTGTGTAAAAAGGGGTTTTTGTGTGATTTTTTTTACTTTACAATTTATACATGCATAAATGAATATATAAATGCCAAGTATGTTTTTAAAGGTGATGCTTACATCTCCTAGTATTTACAACGTGGTAAGAATTGAACTGCCATGCATCACCTTTTTGCCCTAGCTTTTCTCAAAGGACTTCTGCTGACCTCTAGTGGAGAAATTACACCTGCAACTCTCCGCTTCCCTAAAACGTATATCTTTGTCATACCTGTATCAAGTCAGTAAATAAATGGTCCATGCATTTCTAATACAGCCCTCTGTGGTGTTGCAGATAGTGGACACCCTGTTCATTGGTCGCTATGTGCTTCTGTCCATTGTGAGCGTGGTGTTCCTGGCAGCGCTCTTCATGCTCTTGCCCTTGTACCTTCTGGAGCCGGTGTATGCCAAACCTCTGAGAGCCCACTAGAACAGGAATCGGCACATCTCAAACCCCTGTGGACACTGCGGCCCTGCCTGTGGTGGCTCCCCCCTCGCTGGGCTTGGCACTGGACAAAAAGACCCTACAAGAGGTTTCAGTGTTCCTTTCTGCCATCCAAACCAGAAGGATCATCTTTTGATAGGGTAGCACAATGTGATTATCAGTTAGATAGTGGTGCTGCACTGATATGTACTGCATGTGTTGTATGCCTACCATTAAGAGTTATTTTTGGTGGTTTTAGTGAGTACGTTAGATCAGTAAGCTAATGTATTTACATAAGTCTTTTGTTTTTGTTTTGTTTACTGGTTTGTTTGTTAGACTTTTTTTTTATTCTTTTTTTGCCATTGCTGTACAATAAATGCATGATGTTTTAGTGACTGATATGTCCATGATTTAGTAGTGGAATGTAGCCTGATATGCTGGTCTGCTAACTGATGAAGCAGAGCCCTACGTTGTGCTTGTTCCTCATGTAAACCAGACGCGTTTCATCAATCCTGCCCCATATTAACATGCTAATTTGGCCCAGTGGAACTGTCCTTTAAGACACCGTCTCACTCTCCGCACAATCCCACGAAGGTGCAGGGACCCGAGCTGGCCGCTTCAACAGAACCCCCAGGCTGTGCGAGTTGATTCTCCGGATCATAACAGGGCAGTGCTCCATGTGCAGTTACCCTTGCGTCAGACGTTCGTCTTTTATTTCATACGTTTTAAAGGGAAGCAAGACTTCACACTTGGGGAGGTTGTCATCATTGTATTTGTCCATGCGTATCTGTTTGGCACACACAATGTCCCCACCGCATGCTGAATACATTAGAGAGCTTGTGGAGATCGAGCAATCTCTACAAGCTGTAAAATAAATAACACTCTGTTCAGACTCACGCTTAACAATATGTCTGGGGTTCATGTTTGAGAGATATTAATGTAGGTCCTGTGCAGTCTTCTCGTTGCTATGTGGTTCTAATTGCCCAGATTAATTGAAAGCTGCATTCTGCCAGCTTGAATAAGAAGCTCTGATCTCTATAATGTGTACCTCCCCACCAAGCTAGAATGTTTTCACTGGGGCTTAGAGCTGGACAGCAGTGTTTTCAGAGTTTTCAAGAGAATGAAGCCTGAGCCTGTAAACAACTGTCAGATCCTTTAAGCCCAGTTAGAAAAGGAAAGGGCACTTTTACTAACTAGCGCAAATCTTAAAATAAACAGTGGAATCTTGCACCTTTAAAATTCAAGCTGCCTTGTTCTTTTACTGTGAAAACTTTACATGCAGCAGTTTTTTTGTAATTATTGATGCTTCTCATATCCCAAGATCTAAGATCCCAAGGAGATGAAGAGTTAAAAAAAATGACGAAGAATATAACTTAGATATATTATAGAATAATGCAGATCATCTCACCATGAATATATTTGTTTTTGAATGTTTTTATGTGTTCTTTACCAAATCAAGCTCTCCGATGTCATCTATGTATGTGACGGTATATCTGATGTAGGGGATGGGTGTGTAATGTTTGGCATCAGTGATGTAATCTATAACACCCCAGGTCTTTGCTACCTCCTTTAAGAAGACGGAATTAAATGGGGGAGCTTGGAGGAACGTGCAGTGAAACTCCAACCAGAGTGATGAAAGAGAGTCTAATGAATCAAACCCAATCCTATTAGTTCCAACCCACATCTCAACACTGAGGCTTTCTGCTGGATCTCTCAGAGGTGGAAAAAGGAGCCGGATGGATGGATGGATGGATGGATGGATGCATGGATGGATGAACGATTGAATGTCTGCATTGATGCAACAGATTTCACTCACCTCCCTTCATATTCACAAAATCATGATTGTAATTACTGTAACATTTATGATTTGTAGAACCTACACACTGTGCCATACGTTCTTAATTAAATAAATGGGTTGCTGCCTAAATAGTTTGATGTTGTGAGTATGAAAACTATGGACATGTGGTTATACACAAGCTTTGGTCTAATACTATAGCTGTATAATTATGTATCATAATGACCAGTTCTAATATTTTTCTAATCTAGCTCCAGTGCCTCCAGCATAGACCTCCGGCTGGTTCCTAAGTCCATCTCTCTCTCTTCTTTCGTCTCCTCAATCCTTCTCTTCATCTCAATCTCAGTAGGTTTTGGTCCTGCTTGGGACACTCTCCCCAGGGAGTGGGAAAAAGAGACGAACAAAGCGGCCAGGGCAGCCGTGTTCACTGGGAGTCTGAGCAGGGGCCTTTGTGGCGCAGCCAGCTGGACACACAAAGAGGAGGGAGAGGGATTCTGGGATAGAGGGGTGTTAGCCTGAGACATGGGTGTGAGCGTCGAGGTTTTGGCGCACAGGAGAAGAGGTTCGGGAGAGAGAGGAGGGGAGGAGTAGGGAGGGAAGGATGTGAGAGGAGAGTAGATCCTCCTTTGTGATCCACTCAAGCAGAACTCCTGCTCCCACACCCCCGTCCTTCTTTTCTCTGCATCTCAGTGGCCTGCTGGCCAGCTAAGGAGCCTTTTTTCTCCTAATCCTGGTCCTGAGAATTAGGAGCCATGAGTCACACTTTGTGGCTTAAGAAAGCAGATCGAGGATCAGTTTTCACACTTGATATGGTAGCAAAATTGTTTAAAAAAGCTGATCAGCAAACAGTCCTCTATGGTGTTTGGTACACATGGGCCCAGAACACTGGCCTTGATGATGTGTACCCTTACAGTGTGAAACTGTTTCTGGCTTTCTCAAGAATCTCTCTGTAGATCAAGAAAGAGGTCACAACCTTAGATGGATCACTAAATGCCCGTTGCAGATGCCAAAGGTGATGTAAGATGTCTGTCGTCACATTCGAGTGGTGCCTGCATGGGTAGGTGAAGTTAACCACAAGCGGGGCACACGAGCAGAGAGGAGTGGAGATGACTTTGGTGACATTCCAGTCACTTATATGTTCACATCTCTCACCCTATCTCTCTCTTTCTTTCTCTTCAAAGGGGATTACCACAAGGCCAGGCAAAAGATCAAAGCCCTGTTGGTTGGGGTCAATGCAGACACTTTTAGACTGTCTCTGTCCAGCCCTAACGCCATGCAGTCAGTTGAAGTGTGGCTCTTGGGGTTCTCAGTAGAGAAGTGAATTGTGTGGGGGATGTTTACCTCAGCAGTACCCAACCCAGTCGTCACCACTGGTGAAAACAGATAACGATGGCAGTGCAATTTGCTGTAATTTTTTTTTGTATTTAATTTGGAGCTCACTGTTTTTCCTTTTGATGTGATATTGGCTATTATAATGTTGATTATAAACAAACAAACAAACAAAAAAAATCAATCATTAAAATAAAATAAAACCTTTACTCTCCACAGGGCTATTATTTGTATTTGTGAAGGCCAAACAAAATCAAACGGGTACAAACCCACAACACATTGTGTGGCCAGCGGACTGAAATTAGTCAGGGGTTTGTGAGTCTTAAACCCAGAGCAGGTCAGGTCGGACGGCCCAGCATGGACCTTGTGTTCAGTGCGAGGTGAACAGTGGTCCTGGGGAGAGTGACACTGGGCCTGTCACTATGAGACTAATCGCTTTCTCTCCCCTGTTTGATTCTGACCGCTCAGCCACAATGATGTATGAGCCTCATACTGTGAGAATGGACAAGAGTACATTTGTCCTGACTCTTTGCGCACGGGGGCAAATGATCTCGAAATGTTTCATGATGATGAGCAGAGCAGGAGAAAGTCCTTCTTTTGTGCTTTTCTCAAGCCCCTCTTCTCCTCGGCAATCAAAAACCTACAAGCATCCTTCTGTCAGATTAATTGATATGTTTGCGGGTGGAAACCGCACAACAGCCTCTGCTTAACAATCAAGAACGTTCCAGTTTGCGTTAGCAATTTCAGTTTCTCAGTTCAACGTTTTCATCAGACAGAGGGGATGAAAGGCGAGCGTGGGATAGAAATCCCGAGCTGAGATGCTGTGAATACTCAGCGACAAAAGCAAGACTTTTCACGCTGGTCGAGCCACTAAAGCCACTGGGAGGTCAGTTCTGTTTGAAAACACTGCCTCCCTGCCTCTCCCAGACTCACTAAGACTTTTGAGGGAGTGGCAAGCTAGAGAAACACAGGGTCCAGAGGGTGTCGAATGTCCCTAAGACTGCTGGCATGATGGAATTGCTTCATTTTTTTGTTTTGTTTTTGTGTGTGTGTGTGTGTGTGTGTGTGTGGAGGGGGGGGGGGTGGCTGTTTGATGTTTTGAGTGGGAGAAACATTGCTATTGTGAAGGATTTGATCAGTCAACTTGTAGGCACTTGATTAATGGAAGTGATCCTCCTCAGTAAAGGAGTTGGAGATGTACACGCCCCTCCCTCCACTCCCGTACCCCCTTCTCTCCTGGACCCTCCTGGCCCCTCCTGGCCCCCAGGCTCAGTCTTGTTCTCGATTTGGGGGACGTGCAGAACGAATGACACAGATGTTGTTGGAGGAGACAGCGCCCCATCCCTCTCCTTCTCTCCTCCTCTCCCTCGCTCCCTGCATGGGGTCTCCAACTTGTTTTTCAATCATTGTTTCCTCTAACTTCTTTCCCAAAAGAAAGCAGAGAGACTTGAGAAAGAGAGGGAGAGGGAGAGAGAGAGGGAGGGAGGGAGGGAGGGAGAGGGAGAGAGAAAGAGGGGGAGAGAGCAGGAAAATTATGGAGGGAAAGTGAACACAAAGCACTGGTGGAATATAAAGAAGAAAAAAAAACATTCTTTATAACAATCTTGAAATAACTTCACCCAGGTCTGTGGATAGTAGCCAGGGAATGAGAGATCCAAGCTTGGCCTCTGTTGGGATGGCGTCTTAGGGGAAGCCCGTACGACGCCAGCGCAAAGTACAAAGGCGACGAGTGTCCCAGAGAGGAGCTCCTCTATCTGAAGATGCAGCTCTCAGTGTGGCTGCTCTGCCTGACGGGGTTGTGTGCCTGGGTGGAGGCGTCAGGCCGCTGCCGTTGCACCTGCACCTGTTTGCCCGAGGAACGGCAGCCGCAGGTGGTGCGAGGGTCAGAGAGGTCAGAGGGCAAAGGGCAAGATCGCCATCGCCTGGGACGTGAACACTTGTACAGGGACAGGGTTCACCGCAGAAGAGGTAAAGTGTGGAGAACTTTTTAGTTATTTAAAAGACTTTCATTCAGATTTGAGCAGTTTCATGGTCACTTGTAGTCTCTGATTCGTTAAATTCTACTGCATGTTGATTTTTTTTTGGATAAGGCAAAATCAATCATTTTAGCATCTATTTTTTCTCATTTTTCCTGCCATGTCTCAAGTTGTAGCAATGCTTTATATTACAAACATGGTTTTTACTGGTGTTCATTATAATATTAAGATTGAAAAGATGATCAGTTTTGCATGGATTAGGATGTGCACGGTTGTTCCCACTTTGATTAAATTGCATTTTCCAGTCTCTGTCTGGAATGTCATGGTTCTGTTCAAACTCTTGAGGAGAACGCCTGTGTGTGTGTGTGTGTGTGTGTGTGTGTGTGTGTGTGTGTGTGTGTGTGACAAATCAGTGCTACAGATAAATTCATAAACTCTTGTGAGCATGGTTTTTCTCTTTTAAGTGATTCAGAGTCAACATTGTACACACACAC
>JAOYMR010000014.1:4752140-4762617 GCA_025802075.1 Tenebrosternarchus preto | reverse complement strand
GAATTTCCTATATTCCCTACAAACTTTAACCCCTAAAGGCATGGGAACCTCCCCTACCCACCTTCAAACAAGAACCCGGGACATATAGTGAAACAAACGTTTGAAATTTGAATTGTGCACTTTTTTCTGAAGTGGTTGAGATGACTGTGATGTCACTGCAACAAGTGTGTTTGGAAGACACTGATACAACTAATGATGGTTACATTTTCCACCAGCATTTACTACAGACTCTTTGATGAACTGCACAGAAAATGCAGAACCACATAATGCTATAGATGTATACATTTAATTAAAAACGTAATATTATTGTTAAGCCAAAAATGTATATTTTTACAAAAATATATATTTATATTTTTTAGAAGTGTTATTCTAAGAATTCTAACAGGGGGGATAATACAGGATTTGAAGGTGAGTAACACCAGTTAACAAAAAAGAAAACTCATTTCAACTTCTTTTGATTTTACTGTCAGATTTTAAATACTAGGAGTAAGAGGAGTACGATCACTTCTATGGATCATTTGATGTATGATTGGACCATGTGATCTATGTCCCTTTTAGAGATCACAACCTGACTAAAGAAAAATATTTGCCAAATTAATTTTTTTATTTAAATAAATCTTGGCATATGGCAAAATTTTGCAAAATAAATAGCAAAATATTGCTCCAGACAAATTACACTTTGTCATTATGATAGAAAGAATTTACAAAAGTTTTCCTAGAGGCACTTTTAAGTTCTGGCTTAGTGTTAACACGTGAGAAAAAAAAATCTGCTTGTTTCTCTTTGGTGCTACTGAACAAATAAATCTTCTCTTGTTCAGTAGCTGTCTGACGTGCTGCTCCTTCCTTTGTTGGCTCTGAAGGCTGGTCGATGTGTGGCCTATCGGGGCCATGATCTCGGGATCAATACACGTCTATCACTGAAGGCCATGGGCCTTTTAAACTAACAATGGACTGTTCACTAAACAGCACTTTATTTAGGGCTTAGTTAGAGGGAAATGAACTACTGCTGGCTCTGCCTTTTTCTTTCTCTCTCTTCTTCTCTTTTCCCTTTTGCCCTCTCTTCCCTCCTCTCCATACTCCCTCTCCCATTTGTAAATACCTTTAAAAGTAACTAGGCAAGTATTAATCTGCTGGGTCTACATATAAACTATTTTTTTGTCAATGATGCAAAAAAAGTGTAATAATTGGAAACCATTATACTTTAAAAATGCTTCTGTTGAACAAAGCCCAGAGTATGAGAAATGCCTTAAATACCTTACATAGTTATGGCTTAGATCCAGTCTTTAAAAAAATCAATAATGCCACACCAGATCTAATGCAATTTACAAAAACAACTAACAAAAGGCAAAAGAAAATCTCTTGCTCGCAGCATTAAAGCTTTGAGTTGTTTACAGAGCTAACAGGCACGCATGCCGCATAAAACAACTACGCATAGCATGTCGTATCACTGATCTCCGTTTGTATGTTGCTGGGGGAGCTACACATTTCCTTGTATTGTCTTGTAGCCGAGAGCTCATCTGTTTTAAATCTCAGTTTTTGTGGGACATTTCAGAGATGTCAGAACAGCTAAAAACACACACAACTATTTTTGTAAGTTATCTGAATACATTTCCAAACAATTAATATTTAGACTTGTTGAATGCTGGCCTACAGATAGCTCATTGTAAAAATAAAATACATTTGTCAGCATTTAAATGCGATCAAGTGGGATTTTGTGAAGCAATGCCTCGATTGACACAGGTTTACATTTAAAGCTATTTGACTAGTGATTGATCCGAAGATTCACAACATCAAGCTGCTGAGAGGAGAGTAAATCCACCACTGAACTGTCACTTTTCCCCAATGTGTTCTGAGTCATCAGGGAGTGTCCCAAACGCGAATGGCGCCTTGTTTAACGCGGGTTGAGAGGCAGGAGCGAGGACCGTTAAACTTTAATGGACTTCAGTCTGTTGATGTTAGAGATGATCAGAGGAGCTCATTAAAACCGGATTAATTTTTATTTGCGTGAACATCACTCAATACTGCTGCGTCCCGGAAGTTTGAATGGAACTACACGTTTTTTAATAGCTATATTTAATCGAACATTCTCATACGGTTTCCATATAATGAGAGGAGCTCTGATTTTCAGGATTTGCTTGGCTGTCGTAGTTGTCCGGTACCTCCAAGGTAAGCACAGTTTCTTATATCACAGGGATTACGTTTTTTTATGTACGGCACAAAACGACAGGTAGCCCCGTACTCCTTAAAGTTATGGTAAGCATCTTAAAGTTAAAATCACTTAATCTCTGCGATACTGCATGTTTAAAGACACTTCTCTATTGTTTGCGGTAATTACATTCTTATTTTAGTGGGAATATTATCGTGTTGAATTGAACTCATTGAACTTTACATTTAACTGAAATACCGTGTTGATAATAGATAGCAGGAAGAAAAGGCCCCCAGAAGTTCAGTAAGTTTTGATATGCTTTGTCTCTCTGGATTAATTAAGCACCTGATTGCTTTGCCTTGTTGGCAGTCAGTTTGTACGTGTTGGTTCAAAGTGCTGATTTTTTTAGTGTTGAAAACCACCTTCTGAGCTTTAGAGTAGGGCCAGTAAAGAACTCACATTCTTTCAGATCAGGTCAGGAAAATGTGAATTTACTTTAAACGTACGTTATGTACTATACAAATAATAATTTTAGTTTTTTTGTTACCTGCCTGTAGAAGGCATTAATCTACTTTGGAATTTTTGTTAAGGGCTTTCCTGAAATTCCTCCATCCAGTGAGATTTACAACAAGGTTATAGGGTGTTAGATTCCGGTTTTCCAGGAAGTAGTTGCTCATAAGACAATAGAAATGTTTTTATTTTTTTAAATAGTTGAAGACACATTTGCCAAGAATGTGAGTATCTCGTTCCAATCTAAAACGTAGAGCCTCTTCCACCTTACTGACTTGGAGTGACTCTTGAAAGTGACACTGAAAAACCCTGTCAACAAATGCACATTTAGGACACACACACACACAAACAGCAAAGTTAGAAGTGTTGACATTTTTTTTTGGTTCTCAAAAAAGGGTCTGTGCTAGACAATAGCTTCCAGAGTCATACTGCACAATTCAGTCAAGCGTATCACATTGTTTCACAGACCAGCATCTCTTGATGATGTGACTGGCGTGTCTTGGCAAGTGTGTGTGTAAAAAGGGGCCATTGTAAGCAGGCCAGTAATAGCCGTGCCTGACTCAGTGCTCCTGCTCCAGGGGCTCGGTACACAGGTGACGGATATCCTGCCGCTTCCTGATTCCTGCATGAAGGCCCTTTGTTCTTCATGCACAGGAAACACAGGAATCATCCCTTTTTTTTCCCAGCCCAAACAGGAAATGTTTCCTTCTTTAACTCACCAACACAGCACAGCTTGTCAAGGTGTGGAGTGAGACAGCAGCTTCCAAGTACCATCCAAGAATAGGAGCTGTTGATTTGTGTTGGCTGTGTTGTTGACACGGCAGTTCATGTCCCTGAGCTCTGGCTCAGACAACAACCTACTAATAGGAAAATCTATTGCGTACCATTAGTGTCTGGATGTAGCATGGATGTATTGATGGTATCTTACAAACACACTTCCTATGTGACATCTGTCACTTAATGTTGTGTGATAATTTATCCACTAAATTGTGATTTTATTTGTGATTTATTTAAGAATAGGGTGAGCTGCGTGCATAAAATGTAATCTAAAGTTACTCTTGTTGTGTTCTTCAGGATCCAGGCTGCGTATGGAAGATGGGCTTCCCCGTATCGTACACCACCCTGCTGATGTGGTGGTGCAGGTGGGCAATCCTGCCACGCTTTCTTGCCGGGCGGAAGGGAACCCCACTCCCTCCATTCAGTGGCTCCGCAACGGCGTCCCCCTGGACCCGGAAAAGATGGAGGGCCAGTCGGGGCCCATCGTCCTGCCTGAGGGCAGCCTCTTCTTCCTCAGGGTTATCTCCGGCAGGAGGAGCCAGTCGCATGAAGCTGCCTACACCTGTGTGGCTCGTAACAGTGCTGGAGTTGCCATCAGCCGCAACGCCACCCTCCGTGTCGCAGGTGGTGTTTCAGGGTTGGCTTTCTTGCTAACATCACTTCGTTTTTACTGCTTTCGAAATCACAACGATAAATCAGTTCATGCACGGTGTACTGCAGTTTGGGACTGAGGTTGGTTCACAGTGTGTCACTGTGTATTAGTGCTGCTATATATGTGCACAGGATGTAGGATGATTCCTTGCGCATCTGTCTAACTAGGAAAGACAGAAATCAATGATCTTAAGAAGCATCAATTACTATTTAAGCAGGCACTAAAAGAGAAGGTCAGAGGTGCTCAGTGGATACGGAAGCTTTGAAGATCGTGAGATGAGGCCGGGTCAGATGTCAGAGTTTGCCTTCCTCCCCCGAGCAAACAGTGCACTAACTGAGCAGTAACAGCACACTGTGTTTGCAGATCAAACAAAGTGGTACTTACAGCATTCCACAGCACAGAGCTGGGTGAAGCAGACTGATGTTCAGGGTCTGTATATTACGCCAAAAGCCTCCAACTGTACACAATGTCTTTTTCCGTCTTCTTTTTTTCTACTGAATGCTGCATCAGTAGTTGAAAATATTAGTGGGTTTTTTTTTTTAAAGAATTTATTATCACAATTCATCAAATGTTATTTAACCTGCAGCATTTCTCTCTTCTTATCTTGGGTCACATGTTGCAGTAGCACAGATAATTTGACAGTCAGCCTCTAATTTGACAGTCAGCTTCTAAGAGTGAGACTAAGAGCGAGACTAAGAGCGAGACGGCCTTTCAGGTGATTGATAGATCATTCGGTTAGAGGCGTCTCAGAGCTGTGCCCTGTCAAAACCGACTGCGCTCATCACTAGGACAGCTGTGTCAAAAGTCCTCCGCATTTTCATAAAACAAGGGCATTGAAAAGGTTATTCTGGTTCCTAGCTCTGCGTGAGGAGTTCCGCACACATCCCAGCGATGCAGAGGTGGCCCTGGGTGAAGTGGCTGTGATGAACTGCAGCTCTCCCGTGGGATACCCTGAACCCAATGTCACCTGGAGGAAAGACGGTGTCCTCATCAACAGCTCGGATGAACATTACACCGTGAGAATCATTTGCCCGTCCGACTGACTGTGATCCACGTTTGAATGCGTTTTTTGATTATTTGATTATTTGCGACCTCGAAGGCCTTTTAGTTTGTTTTATTGTGCCATGTGTCATCAGGCATATTTGATTACGCCCTTGCAGATTTGCTGTTTATTCAGTAGAGGGCGCTAAAACCAAATAGCTCAGTGGTAATATCCAGGCTGCTGAACCCAAGCAGCACTATTGTGCCCTTTGCACAATGGGGTTTTAAGGGTCTGACTCATCAACTTCTGATGAGAGTGTAGGGGAGCACTAATAATCCTGCAATTAACCCCCCTCCCCCCACCCACCTTTATTTTTTCTTCCTTTTTTTTATTAGGAGCTCAGTGGGAAGCTGATAATAGCTCCAGCTCGTAAACAGGACTCTGGAGTTTACGTGTGTGTCGCCTCCAACATCGTAGCTGTCAGAGAGAGCAGAGCAGCCAGATTGACAGTCCTGGGTAAACCACATTATGACCTAGATAGTCCATTATAATGTCATTAATACATTACCAACAGCAATACAACCAACTACAAACATCTCAGCATCCCAACAGATATCTTAAAGGTACAGAGAAATATGAAATGTTGAAAATGAAATATGATTCAAGTCTTATTCACATGCTTTGTACGCTCAGCAGTCACTGTATTAGAGACACCTACCTCACACCTAGACCTCTAGCTACGTGAGCGATTGGCTTTAGCGCAAGCAGGCCGTTCAGCTGAAACCCTTTGTTGGTGCTTCCCAGAGAAGCCTGTGGTGCTGCGAGAGCCCCAGGATGCTTCCGTCAGGCTGGGCAAGTCAGCGCAGTTCTTCTGCCAGGCTCAGGGGGACCCCGTGCCCACCGTGGAGTGGAGCCGAGAGCAGGGAACTCTGCCCAACGGCAGGTCAGGAACACGTGCCCGCAGGCTGGTGCAAACAGATTTGGACAACTCAGTCCAAATCGATTCAGCTGTACTTGACTTTTGAAATACCATAGGAAAATATGTTTCATGTCATGTTAAATTTATCTTGAGCTTTATGGTGCAACCATTTATGATTGTCATTTTTACCTTGTATAATGGTGTTAGGTATTTGGTTAATCCAGACCACAGTCTTCAGATCCACTATGTGACGTTTCAGGACGCAGGCAGGTACACCTGCACTGCTGCTAACGTTGTAGGTGTCACTACAGCCAGTGCTCAGCTGTTTGTGGAAGGTAACAGGTTAATATGATCATTGATCTCTATATAGCTTATCTTGATGCATGCCAGAATGATGTGCATTACATAATGTGCCTGTATAGTAAAAGTACATTAGTGGACCAGTTTGGGCTCAATGTGCTGCAGATGGAACCAGTAGCATCCAGAGGGACCTGCACAGAGAGCTGTCGGCTCTGCGCGTCACCCTGGAGAACGTCACTGTTCTGAGAACTGCAACCAACCTGTCACAAGTCATATGGAAGGTCATTTGAACATCATTTTCCTAGAGGCCACTGATTAAGCCTTAGCTTAACTGACGGGCAACTGTAAGCCCAGAATGTAGATCTCATAAGCTATTTTGCTATTGATCCAAAGCGAGGAATGATCATTTAATCAATTTAATGAAAGAGTTAATGATGTAATAATTAAAATAATTGCTGTAGAATGATCTCATTTTATGAGCAAGCTTAATTTTATTATTGTAAGATATTGACTCCCTAACTAGAATTATTAAGCCCCCCCAATCCCCTTTTTAATAGACAGACATTGGGGAGAAATGTTTAAATGTTGTTTTCTTCCTGTCTTTGTCAGCTTCAGTCTTCACCCACCCAGCTGCGCTACCTGGAGGGGTGTGAGGTGCTCTACCGATCCCTGCTTCCCGCCAGTTCGGACTGGGCTTCACAGAGAGTGGCCCAGCCTGCCCTACAGGCCAGCGTGGGGCCCCTGAAGAGGGGTTACAAGTATGAGTTTAAAGTGCGGCCCTATGGAAGCAATCTGTATGGCAGAGAGAGTAACACCCGGCACCTGAGAGTCCCAGAGACAGGTGCGTTCTAGACCTCATACTGGTTAGCAAATAAATGTGGGGCTAAAAACCCAAAACAAGCCAGAATCCCAAAAATACAGTAGCAACAATGTTGTTACATTAGATAATATGACTGGGATTGTCTAGCGTCTATTTATCATAGTGCTGCATGGTTTTGAAAGTTTGATGTGCAGTTATAGTTATACTGGATGTCCACAGTCCCCAGCGCACCTCCTCAGGATGTGTCCATTATGGTTCCTGCGGACCGTAATGACACAGTTCATCTGAGCTGGGAGCCTCCACCTCATGAAGCTCACAATGGAATCATTCAGGGATACCAGGTAACTCCCTACACACACACACACACACACACACACACACACACCTGTGATCTGAAAAGTCATGTGTGTCCTATTGTCTTGAAAGTCCTCCAATATTGGGATTTTGCCTGTAGTGAAGGCTAGTCGTTCCTCTTGGTGCCTTGTGATCTAAGAGGAAGTCTGAGCTCAGGGTCAAAGCACTTTAGTGATTTAGGTAACTGAGACCCTTTCACCAGCCCATGATTCCACCAGTTTTCAGATGGTTCATTTCCAGAGTGGTTCACAGATCTGTTTCCAGATCTGTATGCAGTGCTGGTTGTTTGCCTGTGTCTAATGTGCTGGGTGCTCTCTGGATCAGGTATGGTGCATGCAGGAAGAGGAACAGCAGTTCCTGAACTGGACAGTGAACAGTGGGACACACAGGCTGGAGATCAGCCCACTGGAGCCTGGCAGGCGCTACTGGCTCCGGGTAGCGGCTGTCAATGGGGCTGGTGTGGGAACCCAGAGCAGCCCATACAAACTGCTCATAGGTATACCAATGTTAACGCAACTCTATCGGCATGTGTCAAAAAAAAAAAAAGCTGACATACTGACAGAAATATACCAATTAATTAATTAACTATGGTTGTTTTTTCTTCCCTCTCACTCTGACTTTTTTCAGAATCAAAGGAAGCATCAGCTCCATATCAGAAAAGTGCACTGACTCTCTCAGACGTGTTGGTGATAATGAGAGAGCCTGTATTTATCGGCAGTGTTGGCGCCCTCTTGTGGTGTGTGCTGATGGCTACAGCTGTTTGTCTGTACAGAAAACATATCAGACCTGCTAATCTGGGAGAAGGACATCACAAAACAGCAGGTTAACACCCCTATATGCATTTCACCAATGCATGTTATTCATATTTTATGAATAAATTTAATGTTTATTTGTTTCTAGGTTTATACCGACTGCCTAATGAAGACCTCATCATCAAGCACAGGTAATAAGACTAATATATATTCAGCTAGGTAAAAATATAGTCAGCTAAGCCTTAGATCATATTTTACTTGTGATCTTTGTCATGGTGAAGTTCAGCTGAGGCTGGTGTTTTGAACGATTATTACCATGTCAAACAGAATTCCTTTGGACAGTCTTCAGTGGTGGGAAGATTCTTTTTTTCTTTACTAGAATGGCAGCTCCAGATTCTCCATGGATCTCAGGAGGCTGGAAGCCTGCTAGCAGTGAGCAGTACCAGAGCCTGTGGACACAGAACCAGGAGATAGCAGGCCACAGGAGAGCCAGTGAGTCATAACCCATGAGCCAGCAACAACAACACAGGCTTCTGCAACATTCACCTTGCAGAAGTCAGATTTATCCTGTTTGCAAGACCAAATGTACAAGCATTTCTGTCCATACCTCTGCTCAAATCATCACAAACTGTAACTAAACTGTAAATACGCCCAACGATCAGTGTTGCTTTGTAGTTAGTTTCACTGTAGTCCTTCAACTGATTTTTATTTTTATTTATTTCCTACAGTGGTTATGAGACATTACTTCTAATCCTTCTTGTGACAAGTCGTGTGAATAGCCATGTGATTTATCAGCTGGTAACATAAGGCCTAAACACAAAACCCTCAAATGTTACGTTTTTTTTTTTTTTTACTTGGATCTTGAATCCATCATTCTGTTACTGTACGGCTGTTTTCTGAATGTCAGTGACATGTCTGCAGGCCTCTTCACAGAAGACTGACAGTGTTCAGAGGTGTTATGTGAATGGGCCCTGTCTGTCCTGCTATGTTTTGACAGCTCTGCCTATAACCGCGAGACAAGAGGGCCCTTCCGAATCAGCTCTTCCCATCGTACAGGACAACGGCGGCATCTATGGTACCTTCTACGTGGATCTGACCGCCAACGGTCTGAAGACATTTAACAGTCCAGCTCGATGTTCCAAAATGCCTCACCACAGCGCCCAACCTCCGAGCCCGGAGACAATACGCATCACCCAGCCTGTCCACAAGGCACCTGTCACCAGGACGGGGCCAGTGGTGCCATGGAAACGGGCTCTCCCAGCACAGCCCAATATGGGGATATTAAAAGAATCCTGGGAGAAGAACTGCAAGCGAGGTGAGAAAAACTATAATAAATAAAAAAAAAAAAAATAAAATTTACTTGAATTACTCTTCATAAATGTGGTGTTTGCCTGCGTTTCTCCTCGTCTCTTCCTCTGTCCAGAGCTGCATGCAGTGAAGAGTGCTCCCCTGGCACCTGTGCATCAGCAGGCCTTGGTGGGACACAAAGCCTCTACCAACCATGGACACCCAGGTACACACCAGCACCCAGGTACACACCAACACCCACCCAGGTACACACCAGCCACGGATTAGCTGTGAAACTGCCCACATGGACACCATGATGCTAAATTATCACAGGCAAAAGAAGTTGTAAAGTGGATTAATTGAATGGAGAGAGAAAAAAGTCACAATGTGTTCCATCAATAAACAAAAACAGATGGATTATGCTGAGATTTTAGTAAATGGGACATTTTTAAAATACAGTGATCTTATTTTATTTATCATGTTCTGCTGACCTCAGTAATGTAGTTCTGAAGCAGCTTAAACCACTTTGTAAACAAGCTATCAGCATTTTTTGGCAGGATAGTACAACACAATCAGCACTGTCATATAATCTCTAGATATAATATGTTAAATATGTTAATTTTTAATAGTCTAATTATGAATTTGAATGTCCATCTGGTGTTTGACGTGATTCATAATACTGCACACATGTTTTATTCAGCATCGCTCAGAGAATCTGTGCCGTGTTACATGGGCCTGCCTACAGGGGGCAGTGTAGTATTCCGCTACTACTTTTGCAATTTGCCTTTTCATTTAAAATGATCAAACAATAATGTTTGCATTAATGCAAATGGACATTATTTGTATTTTCATGTTCTCACCTCAGGGTTGTGTCAGAAAGGAGGTTATGTTGGTTAATGTAGAGGTTATGTTGGTTAATGTAGAGGTTATGTTGGTTAATGTAGAGGTTATGTTGGTTAATGTAGAGGTTATGTTGGT
>JAOYMR010000014.1:4731204-4752040 GCA_025802075.1 Tenebrosternarchus preto | reverse complement strand
TAATGTAGAGGTTATGTTGCTTCTCTGCTTAATTGATATTGTAGGTTGTATTGCATTACTGTAATTTGCTTTTTATTTTCTATTTTCTGGTATTTGTTTTTAGTATTAGTTGTTATATTTACCTGACCAAGGACTACACATGGAAATGAACTAGTTAGATAAACTGTGGTGAAAAACAATTCCTGTATTTTGTACAAGGTTCCTATTCTTGTTCTTTTATTATCTGTGTGCAGTAGATTAACACTGATTCATTGCTTTCTCTTCTGAGCTGTAGCTGGGGTTTCGGAGCAGGTGAAGCCTTTTGGATCTCCCAGGATACTCCACTACTCAGCCTCCCTGCACCTGGTGGACGTGCTGCCCAGCCCACCCCCACTGCCCGTGGACGATAGCCTGAGCGTCAGCTCCGAGGAGGGGTGAGCAGGATGACCCATCTGAACCTCTGTGCTTACCTCTGCATTGCATCACTCTTGGGCCCTAGAGCCTGACTGAACCAATGCAACAGCAGCAGAAAACTGGAATTTGAACAGTCAGCTGTTCGCCGTGGAGTCCCCTGGTGACTGCTGGAACGAGGAGGTCATCACAGTTGACTCTGCATTTCTGTACCGCGGCTGCGGTACAAAGGTTGTAGTCTCTCATTATTCTCCCTCACCCTGGACTGGTTCAGATGCCTCAGCACTCAGCCACAGGTCACATCGGTGGGGGCGGGGGGGTGGGAGGGGGTTATTATAGCTGTCATTCCCTGCAGTTCCATGTGGAACACTGATAGAGCTGTGAATTCCCCACTGAGTGGGATGGATTATGGAGCCAAGATCCTGTCATCACATTGTAATGGGAGAGGAAGTCACCGTGTACTCTCACCCTGTACTCACCCCACCCCCTCCCACTCTCGGCCAAGACGTCCCTTCATCTTGTGATGAAGGCAGAGACCGAGTCGGCAAGTTAAAGAACATGAAAGTGTGTACGTTTAAAATGCAGACTGTAGACACTGACAGTGAGGCCAACTTGCCCTGAAGGAGACAAGGGAAATTAGTTAGGGAGCACTATAAGATATCACTACTGCCTCTGAAAAGTAATGATTATGTCCACGAGTAGCGAATTATCATCCTTGATCTTGACTATAACCCAAGCCT
The DNA here is from genome assembly GCA_025802075.1 of Tenebrosternarchus preto. Taxonomy (NCBI): domain Eukaryota; kingdom Metazoa; phylum Chordata; class Actinopteri; order Gymnotiformes; family Apteronotidae; genus Tenebrosternarchus; species Tenebrosternarchus preto. Next base: position 4,750,910 of record JAOYMR010000014.1, on the reverse strand, counting down.
GCAGAAGAGCAATACTGAGATTACCGGATAAAGTGTCAGATGAAAACTTGATGGCATTACCCTCTTCACAGGTCCAGTCGGTCCACCAAGCTGACTGTGGACGCCGGCTCTCTGCAGTCCGTGTGCACCGCGTCTGTTCTGCACGGCCAGGGCACCATGGCGACAGGCTGCCCCTCCCAGCGCAGCGCCTCCTACAGTCAGCTGTCCACCGCCTCCTTCTGCCTGTCCGCGGACGGCCACCAGGACACGGCGTTTGGAGCCCAGGCCCGGGGGCAGTGCCTGGAGCTCAGCCCCGAACGGCACGGACGCAAGTGAGGGACCCGCAAACCCACGTTCAGACCAGTGCTGTTGAGTCTTGAGACATTGATCCATCCATCCATCCATATGACAGCAATGATCCTTAATTAAATTCGCCTCTTTATTGAGTGTAAGGGAAGGTGACAGGTTAAGAGATGATATATAGGGAGTCTGGATAAGTGGGATAAGCTCAGTCAGTGTGAAACACGCCAAGTGCGCTTGATATATAGATCTCTCAAGCATTGCAGTGGTCTGTCAGTATTAGGCATGTAAAAGCATTTATGCATTGATGAAGGAAATGAAATGTATGCTAGAATGAACTGTGCAGGTCAGAAAATGGTCTACTAATGAAATATTGGTAATTCAAGCCTAATGCTTTGAAAACAGCAACGATGAATGATCTCATTAACCGAGAGAATCCACCAGATGTTCACCAGATGCGTGTCTTCCTCCACAGGACCCTCTCTGAGATATCTCCCTCGTTGCCTCGCCCGTTCTCGCCCACACCCACTTTTGGCTACATCTGTGGGCCCTCTGACCGGGAGGTGGGAGATATGGATGACCAGCACGAGTCTCAACCAGTGGGGCTCAAGAGATTTGCGCTGAGGAGCACTCCCTCCTCCTGTTACAGCGAATGGGAGGGCTCGCTGTGGAATGGGTGGGGCTCCGTCTCCGAGGGAAACATGCCAAGTGCGCGGACAAGTGTCATCAGCTCTTCAGATGGCTCGATCATGAACGACACAAACTTCGCCCGCGTCCTGGCTCTGACGGGAAAGTCTATGAGTGGGACTTTATCAGGCAGGAGATCAACTATCACTATACATTCACTCTAAATCTCTCTCTCTGTGTAAGGAAAAGCTCTTAGTATCCAAATGCATTACAGTAAAATCCATTACCTGCAGCAAGGCCACCTGGAACATAACAGCACCAGGTCCAAATTAACAGGACAATAACAAATTGCGTTCGCTTAGTGCAGTACTAGTAGTTATCAAATGAGTTGCTGATTAAAACAAACTAGACTAGACTAAGTCTAGTCTAAACCAGGAAGACTAGATGCAGCGTAAACCTGTAAACTTTACAGTGAATGACAGCCAGAGTGGAACTTGAATAGACCTGGAAAGGACCAAGTCAACACGCGAGGGACAGAGTAGCACACAAGGGACAATGTGTCAGTGTGGTTCGGTGCTATTGAGGACAGCATGAGTCAGGGGTGAGACAGGGTGTGTCTTCAGTGACATAGTAAAATTAAACGGATATTGCTACGCGGTTGAGCAAGTCCTCATGTCCTTTCTAGTCCTGCTATATAAATGCAGTTAATTAGCCCTACTACTGCAATATAATCGAATACAAACAAGAATAACGGTAATACATAACAGAAAACAACAATTGCCTTCAGCGTCCACTAGATGGAGTAGTCTCATCAGTTTTTGTTATCTACCTGTAAGTTAAGTAGGTCGTTTTAAGAAGTTCGTGTTGCTCTGAAGTGCCAGTACAGAATGTTTCACCCCAAGTATCTGCAAACTGCTACAATTTACAGTTATTGTACCATCTCCCATATCTCTACACATCTGCCTTCCATTAATTCACAGTAAAAATAGTATATCAACTGAATCTTACATTAACTTCAAGACAGCATATAAGCTAATAGCTTTAGCGAAACTGGATAGCTAATTAGACAGGTAATAATTTAGGCTGTGTCCTAATGGTAGAGAATGGAGGGTTTGTAGAGGGGAGGCAATGGGAAGTATGTAGGCTCTCAGGAAATTGAACTGGCTACTAAACCATGCTTGTTGTTATACCACCAAATCAATCACCCTTCTCACTGGGAGCTAACTTGCTATTCCTCCATTTGCCAAATTGTTTTTCTTTTTACCTTCTCCAAGTGAGTTCAGCCAGGAAGATTAAATTGTTCAGTCAGCTGTGCTTTAGAGAAACGAATTATCGACTATGTGTGTAATATCTTAAAATGCGTAAGACTCTTGTGTCCTTATGGATGTAGACTGGACAGTGCAGTTGTGCATTGATTTGTTTTTGTGTTACTTTTATCAAGTCTTAAGTTATGCTGTTTGTGTGTGTGTGTGTGTGTGTGTGTGTGTGTGTGTGTGTGTGTGATACCAGATTTCTCTCCACCGGCTTCTCCCATGAGTGTGCTGTTCCCCTCACGGGACTGTTTTGGGGAGGTGGACCCCCTGCCCGTGTGGGACTGGAGCACGGTCTGGGTGGAGGAGATGGAGGCCCAGCTCCGAGCCTCCAGGGAGGCTAGATGTCCTGCTGACTCCTCCCGCCGCGTGAGCGCTGAGCCCTGGGGAGATCTCCCACACAGCAGACTGAGCTTTCACAAAAGATCCTCGCAGTGGTGATCCCACCCGCCTACCCCACTGTGGGCCGCCTGCCTCTGCCTTTCTAAGAATTCCTCAGCTTCAGAACAGTGGCTTTTTTGGGACTACATTTCCCAAAATCCCTTTTGGCAGCTTCTCTCTGACTTGAATTGTGGTCATGAAGACTTTTTTAGGAAGGTCAGTAAAAAATAAAAAATAAAAAATGCTAGTTGCCAGGTTTTGCAGTGTATTTCAGTGTGCTTACAGTATCACATGCTGAAGTGAAAGGCACTGAACCATAAACTGGTATTCTAAAATGACATGTAAATACGTCACTTTTATTTAATACACAGTATCATGCATACTGTTATGTAATAGCCATCTGAAAAGCACATGAAATATTATAAAACTTTTTCCGTATGAATTCCTGTTCTATTGTTTGTCATTTAGATTCACGCAGATGTAGTTTTTTGCAGGTAATTTTTCCTATTGCACATTTATAAAAAAAATACAGTAATTACCATCATCAAAAAAATGGACTGAATATGGACGTGAGTTATTAGGGTAGTTAAAGATAGAACATTACCCCAATAGAACTGTTGTATTAATTACATTAATATTACTTATTTGTCATACATTTTATAGGTTTGTTTACTTTACAAAATTTTATTTTATTTTATTTTATTTTTTTTTACATTTTATACATTTACTAATTCCATTCCTAAAGCCTTTGGTAATACAAATAAACTGCGCTTTGGTGATATCTTAGGCTGGCTGTTTTCCTCTCTTATCAAGCAAGAATTTGCTTGTCCTGTGAACCCAGTGTGTGCACAGTTGTGGCGTGTTTGAAGCTGATTGTGTGAGTCTGTGAGAGTGTGGGCTGAGTTTCGAAGCAGTGAACATTATTACCAGAACTCTAATCCTTATAAACCAACTGCATCAGATCATACAACACTGGCACACACCTGCCACATACGGTATGCACACACGTGACCGTACCATGACTACTGAGGGATTATCTAGTGTCCCACTCATTCACTCCCCATGGCCATATGCTTGGCACAGAATGACACCTCCCCCTTACACACACACACACACACACACACACACACACACACCGTGAGGACCTATGCTACTAGGCATATGTGGCCAAAAAGGCATCTTTTTATAGCCTGCTGATAATCCTTTGACCCACTTTGCCATGCAACAGCTTCTTGCTGCATCACACACACACACACACACACACACACACACACTGTACCACAACCATTAGTCCTCTGGGATTATAATTCATGAAAAAATTAGTACGTCCTCATAAATCCATTGGATACTATGTTTCAATCTGATGAGGTTCTGATGCAGAAGATGGTGTAAAGGCCTATTTTCATACATATTTTGAAAATGTAGAGGCACTTAAAATGACTTATGTAGACACAAAGTTGAGCTTTGTTGAACTGGCTTGCTGTCATGAATACTGAACACATGGCCAATGCAATAAAGCTGAAGCTAAATGGTCATTATTGTGTAACACCTGTGCAATCATCTCCTGCCTCTGTATCTGTCACCTCCTTAAATTAAAATGAAGCTCCTGTCTGTGGAACTGTGTCCAGTTGAGCGTGGGCTGGGGAGCGGAGGGCGAGGGGTGGAGTTGGGAATGGGTTTGGAGAGAGTTGGGAGGGGAGTAGAGGAACCCGGTGGGAATGATCCATCAGTGGGGTTGGAGGGACGCGGGTCCGAGAGCCCATGGGACACAGCCGTCTGGTGGACCTCGGTGACCCTGGTCTTCCCCAGAAAGGATTAAACTCAAGTGTCCTTTTAAAGCCTTGGCTCCAACACAAGACCTCACACAGCTGCAGTGACCAGGAACAACTCAGCAATGGTACAGGACTAAGAACAGTGTGCAGTTTGAGAAATTCGGATACTCCCAAGATATGATCTGATGAATGAGAAATCTAGAACTGCAGACAGGTTGCATAACGCGAAGGCTGGGAGTAGTAGACCTGTTGGATCAGTGTAGATTTGTTCAGTCTGGCTGAGCAGGCTAGGAGGAGCAGGCAGCTAAGTCCGACTCATTTTCTGCTGTAAACCCCCTGCAACAAAAGCACTTTTGCATCTGTGCAGTTGAAGATCCTGCTGCTTCTCTATGCTTCTGGCCTAGAGACTCCTCATTGATTTTACCCATTGTTTATAATAAAACCTGCCAAATGTCAAAATGCATGCTTTACTATGCTGCCAGGGCAAGCTCTCCGTAGTGTTAATGTCGCAATTGCATGCACTTTGCATACATTAAATGAACAATAAAGCCAAAAGCACCTATCTCTCAGATGGGTAATTAACATGGAAATTGGAGAGCTGTATTTTGACTGCTCTCCTCTCCCCTCTGGCCCTGTTGGGCGGATCACCCCAACGCACATCTAATGAATGAGCTTGTGATTTATGGTCAGAGAGGAGACTGTGTGTGTGTGTGTGTGTGGGTGGGTGGGTGTGTAAGAGAGTGCTTCAATCTGAAATAGGTTTATAAAGGTCAAGCCTTTGCTTGTGTCTGCCTACCCATGTGCTAAGATGGCCAACGACAGATCTTGGATCAGCAGAATCACTGAGTTAAGACGTTAGTCTCACTTTACACTGCGTATTAAGAGACATCAGGAAAGGAAACCTGACTTATTCAAACTGAGCTCAAGAACCCAATATTTATTTATTTTTTTTGTCTAATAATCGCAGACTAACATTCTAAAGGAAGTACCAAATGACTGCTGAGGGTGTGGAGACTCGGGGAGGGCTGAGAGAGAGCGGTCTCTCCCTTCACCTGTCTGGTGTTCTCCCCATACTCTCTCCACGTCTGAATCTTTCACCTCTGGATAGTCTTTATGCCCTCCAGTCAAATTCTCCTCTCTGTGCTTTTAAACTTTCACTCACTGCTTGTTTCCCCTTTCTCTTCACATAGTCTCTCAACACACACATCATCGTCTGTTACAAGACCTTCCCTGCCATTTTCGGATAATATTCTCCTAAAATTATAAAAACAAACAAACAAAAACAAACAAACAAACAAACAAAACCCAATAACCCAAAATCTTTTATGGATGTACACTGTACATGGTTCACCAAATGGTCTTTTTTTATTTTATTTTTACAAAACAACAAGGACTACCAAAAAGTTAGCCATTGGAACAGATATCTTTGTGTTGTTGTTATTGTTGATCAGAACACTTTTCACACCGTCTTCAAAGCACACGTTCAAAAAAAAAAAAAAAAAAAAAAATCCTATGGGCACAATCTTCCATAATGGGTGTCAAAGGACAAACTTGTTCCACATTCTCCTCCGACCACAGCAGGGACCCACTGACAGCGGCAGGGGGGCGGGGAGAGAGGAGGAGGGGGCGGGGTTTCTGACAGGGTCCTTGGCTGGCACAGGTCCAGGCTGCCTTGCTGGCTGGTCGGTAACAAACATTGTGCTTTGTTTCTTCTGTTGCTCTCCAACACAACAAGAGTGCAATATTATTTATGCATTCAAAAAAAAAGAGGTACTGTATACATTTGTACAAAAAGAGGTTGGCACATTCAGACAGTTGCGTTTTTTATATTGGACCTTTTAGCATGTTTCATTTTACTTCTTTTCTTATAAATACAATATATTTCTTCTTTCCCTGGATCTGGATCCCATGTAAAAACCTTAAAGAAAGAAAAACTATTTACAGTGACAATGGGATTTAAAATGGCCCCATGAGAGTCATAAATAACAATAATAATAATAATAACAACACAGTAAAAAGTCCATGATTTGCATGTGGTGAGGCAGACAATGCATCTCTATACTTATTCCTCTCTCTAAAGATCTGTTTTTTAATAGGAAGAGGAGAAAACTGGAGAAACTGAGGGATGTTTGTTGAAGTTCTTTTCCCATCTATCAGCATTTCCTTATCTCATCTCCTGAGGACAAAAATGGAAGCAGATTAAATATTTGAATGAAGAAGAAACGCATCATAAGACACATATTAATAATACGGTCTTGCACAACCAAAAACTGGCCAGACATCTTTTGTACTGCAAACTTAATGAGAAGCTGAGCTGAGCTGCTTCTTCATGGATTATTTCGTTCAGCACATATCTGGTGGGACAGGTCCGTGTACGAGCAGAGACAATCCGAGACCGTTACAGACAGATGGATTCTTGGGGGCCTTTTCACGCGTTCTGTCCGGCTGGGAAGACAGCACTGAGAAAGGGGGTAACCCGAAACTCCCTCCCCCGGGAACACACGGGCCTCTTTTGTGTGACCTGCTTTTAAAGTTCCCGGAGGGGTAACTTGAGAGGAGGGGTGAGATCTGAAGACAGGGGTGGCTGTGAGGCAGAAGGGGTGTACACCCTTTTCCCATGGAAGGACTCCTTGCTTTGGACAGTAAAAAAGTTCAAACGCTAAAAAACCAGAAGGCTTTAGGGTGACTGTGATAGGTGAGAGGGTGAGTCCTCTGGCTAGCCTGTGTCTGTGTGTAGAGCTGATCAAAGCTCAGCACAGACACCAGTCTGCAGCATCAGTATGGCACAGAGACAGAGAGGTCTTTGCCTACAGAACCCCCAGGATCTTAGTTTGATTTATAGCACATAATGGCATTTACCTAAATAACTTAGCAGTGAATAAGTGAGTGTTGCTCTTTGAATTCTTCAATAAGTAGTAAAGTGATATGATTTAGTACCCAATTATAGAATTCACTTTAGTGAGTTTAGTTTATTACTCAGGCATGATGAATGAAAACCATACTATACAGTAACAGTTGCTTACTTACTGATAAGTTAATTCATATTTAATAATCATTAAAAAACTGTATTATAAAGTGTTACCTTTTTATTTCTAGAAAAGCTTAAAAGCATACATCGTTTTGTAAAAATGGAAGGTTGTTGAAACCTGAAAGAACTGAAAACTGGAACAGACCTGAAATGGTAACTCAATGCTTTTGAGAGAAACCTAACACAAGAATAAACAGTCTAAAATAACCGCATGTTTCATTTATTTTTAGAAACTGGTTGAGGCAACTCTTTTTCCTCTCAACTCTTACTCAGAGCTGCTTACATGGAAGGACAGACCTTTATTCCAGAGCGGGTGGTGTGACCAGCAGGTAGCAGCCTCCTCCACCACCACTGGGGTTCGTACTACTGATCTGCTGTCTGTGAGGAACGCCTTTACTGTACTGAGAGCACTTAAAGCTCCACTCTACACTCAAATGGACTTCTAGAAATCTCAGCCAATTCTGTCTCAATCCCAAGAACAAAAAAGAGCATTTGCTGAGTGTTTTCATGGAGAGCTCGTGATTGGAATTAGGGTTGGGGGAGAGAGCAGTAAGGAGTCTAACGTGATCAGAATCATGAAAGCTTCATTGGTGCATATGCTTGGGAGCTATTTAACCATGGCCAAAACAAACGTATCTTTTAAGGTAACTAGCCTATCAGAATCCTTACCGCCCAGGCTCCTAAAGAACTGCTCATATTCTTTGTGAGATAATCTTCAGGACTTAAATTTCTTACATCATTTCTTTTCCGGCTGTTTCCGTGACCTCGAGATCCTGTCGACCCTCGTGATGAAGAGCTTCCTGTCGTGGAGCAGTTGCTGGACATCTGACCACGTGACAGGAAGTTGTGTTTGTTGTAAGGAATCAAGTCATCGTCTGTGAAGTGACACATTTATCGCATTGATCAGTTCCACCGGACAGAACTTTGGAGAATTAGGATGTTTACATATCAATTACATTAATTGGCTTTAATCGTTCAAGTTCTTGATGGAATCCAAATAATTCTAGTCACAGTGTCACATGGACAAGCATCTATGCCATCAGCTATCTTACCATCCTGCCTCCTCTGGGCTGTGTTCTTGCGGTTGGGTGTGCTGTGCTCTCTTCTCTCCATGGAGGACATGGAGTCCCCCTCCCTGTCCAGGGCTGCCTGGCCGCACTCGAGACCAGTAACTGGGCCTTGGGACAGCTCGTCCTCGGGTGGGGGTTCGGGTGGAGGGGGCAGATCTGGGGGAAATAAGACCTCTGTATTAACAAAACTAAATGTGGGACACTTTCATATCCACATCAAAATATGACCACACATACACACACACACACACACACATACAAAAAATAGGTTCTTTCACCTCCTTGAATGATGTCTCTGCGGTATTGGCCACTCTTTGAGGTCTTCTTTTTCATCCTGGCCTTCTGGCTGGGAGGGGTCTGCACTTCCCCTGCAGATGTTCTTGCTCGCCCTACATTATGAGAAATTGACACTGACCTAAGCAGTGAACACACACTGATCTTTGTGTTGTTATTGCTGTTGCCACCAAAAGCAAGTGCACACACACACACACCTGGTGTGTTGACACTGTCTGCACTCTGTCCCACTCCTTGGTTCATATCCCGCCTGTGTGAGGAGCGCTGTGGTGTGCTGCTCTCAGGAACCTCTGAACTGGCTGACAGGTTCTGGTTGGACTGCATAAGGGGAGGGGTGGGAGCCCGGGGAATGGGCACTGGTCCACACGGCAACCGGCTGTCAACATCAAACACGACTGCTCAATTACAGCTCAGCAAACGACTGCACAAACAGACATCAGCTAGGCATCACTCAGGCCCATGCGGCCTTTACGTGCTTTGTTTTGTAGCAGACTTCCACCTGCCAAGAAACTTAACAACAGCGTTGTCAGAAAGCCGGTGTTTCACAGTAGGAAACAGTAGCTATAATAAACAGGAATGGGCTGAGGGATCAATTATTCATAAGGCGCATGTCTCCCAGGCAGGAACAAAGGAGCAAATGGTGAAAACATCTCCAGAGAGAATGAAAACAAATGTATTGCTGTGTCATCTAGGGGGAAGGAGGGGCTGAATCTCTACAGGCCGCTGTGAGATACAGACACGGGGAGGCAAAGAGACTATCCTCGGCCTTGCACCTGCGATACTTTTTCCGGGGCCGTATTTTTACACGCTTGCTTCCAGTTAGCAAGCCTTCGATTCTGGGTGCGGTAGGAAGGTGGTGCTCTCACCGTCCGGCCTGGGTCTGCTCTGGGTGGTGCAAGTGTGCATTGTCATGGCCGCCACGACCCTCGTCCCTGGGCGATGGGGTGAGGGTGGCCGTCGACTGGTGGCTGTAGGAGGTGGCCGGGGAAGAGGCGTCTCCTCTGAGAGGAGGCAGCGGCTCGTCCTCTGACGCCCCGTCAGTGAGGTAGGTCCTCTCTGGGAGCGGAGGACACCAGTCCTCTTCGTCAGAGCTGGAGGAAGGGCAGTGATATGTTAGTGTCACACTCTGCAGACTCACCCCCCCCCCCCCCCCCCCCTCCCCATGACATGCCACAAACTCATTTTGAGTCTTACTCTTTTTGGTCAGTGGTGACAAAACTGGTTTGTTAAACACTTATTCAATTGGTTTCCTGAATGTTATTTAATACTGCATTACTGAACTTTTAGAGGATAAGTGCTGTGGTTATGTCACCTTTGTCTATTCAACTACTGGCCTGTATATCACTTTCCACCGTGCCAGAGCAGACGAATGAGGCAGCATAACCCCTGGCTGACTATGTGGTTTGGGGCTTTAGCAAAAGTCAGTGTCAGAGAGGAATGGTGATGACTTAATACTGCTACTTTCTGAGTGACACTTGGTGCTGCAGCCTAAGGTGTTCACATACCACTCAGTGGATCACTGATAATGTAACACCCGGGTGGAAACTGGAGCTTAGCTTTGCAGGCATGGCAGGTATTTGAACTGTGCTGCTAAACTGTTGTATGCCAAAGTTATGAGGTTAACAGCCCAAATGAAGGGAAGGAGAAAAGCTTTGGTAGTAAATGCAATAACCAGGCCCATGTGCCTCTGAAAGAACCAGAGGGCTCATGCAAAGGTCATCGGCGTTATCCTCAAGTTCATCGCAAATTGGAGAACTTCACTGTAGGCTAGTAATGGAAATCGAGTTTGTCCGGGCGGCCCGGGCAGCTGTGCGTGCTAACGTGCTGAATGATCCTGTTCTGCTCGGGGGGAGGAACATGAGAGGAGCCGTACCTGCTGCTAAGCTAATGACATTACAGAAGGAGAGGGACTAGGGTCTGCGCTATCGGAGTTACTCATCTCGCCCATGTGAGTCATGGTTCCTTAACGGCTATGAGGAACATGCCTCACTTTCTTCCATGGGCCCTTTGGGCAATCGTTCACGTGGAGTATAGCACAGAACGATGAGTGTGTATTTAACCTGTCACCACTTGCGCACATATACACACAGTGCCCGTGGTCATGCCACTCAACGAGTGGCGTGAGCCCCTCTGTCTGCTAACAACGGTGTAATGCGATATTGGAACAGGAAAGAGCAGGGGATTTGAGGCCCCAGACCAACAGGCCTATGCTCCTATGCTTAGGGAGCAGGCCACCGGCCAGAGCAGTGCGTCGCTAACTTTGTTAGCTGCCACAGAGAGCCCTGTCAGGGCCAGTAAACGCACACCAGCAGCACACAGCTAATGGAGCAGCCCTTCCTGGAACAGGCACGGAACATTAGAGGCTTTCTGCGACCACGTCAGCATATTACAGGCTGTCCTCCTCTCATACGTTTTCAGTCGGCTGACATACTGGCCCCTGCAAACTCGATAAGCATAATGTTTGAATGTCAAAACTCTAAGTAGCCATGGAAATCCAGTTTGGAAAAAAAAAAGTGCGTATTAACCAAAGCCCTGTGCAGAAGTAATTTAAGAACACCATAGTTCAGTCTATGTATCTCATTCTATCCACCCCCCCACAAAAAAAGCTCTGGGCACAGTATTTCTGGGCTTGCAGTAGCTTAAGCTTTCACTAAATTGAGTGCTGTGTGAGAATACAAATTTACATTCAAATTTAGTCGTAGAGTGAACTTAAGACTTAGACTAGATCTGCAATGGAAAACGATGACTGTGTATATTTGCTCATAGCAAGCGCAGAAGACAGGCTCATAATGGGTCTTTACCCCATTTCCTCAATGTGTTCGTCCTCGTCCTCATCCTCATCTTCACAGTGTTCTAACTCTCCTAGGGAGGGTGGAGGGGGCAAAGGCTCCATCCAGTTCAAAGATGGAGTCTTCACCGCCTTTCCCATCAACTTCTGCTTTGACTGCTTAGCTACAAAGTGGAGAGAGTCAGTGTGAAAAAAAAAACAAATGGTGTCATACAAACCAAATGGGACACAGCATGGCACATCCAAATAGATCAGAACACTTGGCACAGCAAAATTCAATCAACATGTCAATCAACATATCAACTGGATGGGAAAATAATAGGAATACAAGGTAAAGGGAAAAGTAAAAGTAGTTTTGAAAGTAGTTTTGAAAGTACTTAGTACCGTTATCAGCCTTGGTGCGATCTGGCTGGGCATACTGCACATTGGAGGTTCCTGGCTGGTGAATCCAGTGCCCACCATCCTGGTCAGGGCTGCAGGGCACCTGGTTAGTGAAAGGCATGATGGGAGTGCTGGCGTAAGGCGTGGTGTGCTGGGAATACTGGGCCGAGAAGCTGCGCAGGTCTTCGGCAGCAGGATCGATGGTGCTGTAGATAGGGCCCTCGTTGGAGCCGGTGCTGTACTTCTCAGTCTGGTTCAGGTAGTTGGAGATCCCAGCCTCTGACAGAGTAAGGATTAGATATGATCTCAAATGAAACCTTTGGAGATGTAACAACAGACACTAAAGCACAGAGCCAGGAGAGGCTTTAGGTTGAGTTATAAAAACCAAAGACTTTAGCACGTGGCTCTCAGAAGATGCCTGTTATTTGTGTTTACTGATCTCTGAAGCAGCTGCTGCTCACCGTTGTAGTATCGCTCTGCTGTGTCGGGTTTGGAGGTACAACAGTTGGCGGAGTCTTTGCCATTATGAACAAGATTTGTAGTGGGCCAGGAATCAGCCAGCCAGGGATAGTTCCCCATGTTAGAACCCAACACACCAGGCCTGGAAATAAATTAGGAGGGAGATCATTCAAATGCAGACCCATATCTTTTTGGTAGTCTGTTCTTGTATTTTAACAGCCTTAACCATGTACTAACACACTTGCCTTCCATTTAGTCCTGAGCCTTCTCCATGAGGAAAGCCAACTGTAGGAGGTAGAGAGGAAACACTGTAATTATTTCTTTAGATAAGCTAACTATTTAGGTTAGATGTTTTGGTTAGCTGGCTATTTATTTCAAACCATTGTAATGGTTTCTTTTGTCAGGTGGGGAGGTGGGAGGAGGGGATACCTGCGGGTGTGTATGCAAATGAAGCTGTGTAGTGACTCAGTTCCTTTCTCTTCTTGCGTCTGCAGTATATCCACACGCTAAAGCCCATGAGGATTACCCAGCATGCTCCACCAATGCCTGCGATGAAGGCAGGCTGCTTCACCACATCTGTAATCTGCTCTGCAAGACTCACGTTCTGATCTGACGCACCGTCCCCAGCTGATACCCCAGGCTGCTCTGACTGCAACTCTGAGAGAGAGAGAGAGAGAGAGAGAGAGAGAGAGAGAAAGAGAGAGAGAGAGAGGTGGAAAGAGAGATAGAGATTCAGAAAGCTTGCCTAAAATGGAGTAGAAAAATACCCCGCAATTTTATCAAATAGCATTTTTGAAAGTTTTAAGGTTTTTCAACAAAGCACCATGAACCCAAACTAACATTTTAAAGAGAACATGCAGATAATAATGTTTGCATTTTTGTCAGTACAGGCAAAGCCATGTAGGCTGTGAAAGCAAACGAAATTCCTCTTTCAACTTTCACTTAATATGCAGACCATGAATGTACAAACTCATGTTTGTGCACTCTCATCCAGTATGACCCATGGGTCAGTATCTGATTGTAGTTTGATTTCAGGATCGATCATTGACTGGTTGCTTTCAGGGTAATTTATTAGTAGAATTAGTAGGTTTGGTAAAGATTAACAGTATAGAGAGAAAAATGACTATGGGGAATGTGTATTTCACTCAAGATTATCTTTTCAGGTAGATTATCTTTTTTTTTTCCAGAGCTGAAGTGAAAAACAGTAGGATTGGAGACAAAAACTTCCATAACATCACAAGCTACGAAGACAAGGTAGCATAATGCTAGCAGACTTGAACTGGAACTACAGGTGCAGCAGTGGGAAAGCCCAGTCTAAAGGCGCCATTTGCTGTTTCCTTTGGGTTTGTTAATACTGAAATGTCATTATGATCAAGATTGTGATCTTTTGGCGATTATGTGGTCTGAAGCTTTGAATCAGTGTCTTTGTCTTTCTACGTAGTGTCATGACTGTCGATAGATGAGATGAGAGTACAGATGTGATGGATGTGCGCTACTTATTGTTACAAGAACTATTCACAGCTTCATTTGAGGTTCTCAAGAATCGAAAATGATCTAATTGCATGAAAAATGTAACCATTAGTTGTGAAAGGTGAATAAGAATCACAGTGTATGATTTGTAGTGAATTAGCCATTAGAATGGGCACATCGAGTTGGGGAGACAAATACGAATTCATGGATGTGCAGCATCTGTAGAAAATAAATCTGTAGCAAACATAGGATGTGGCGAATCTGGTGATTCAGCAGGCACTCACTGATAGTCACAGAGAGAGGTGGGCTCCGGGTGCCCACTCCGGCAGTGGTCACGGCTGCCACCTCCACCCGGTAGAGCACCCCGGGCAGCAGGCCCTTCACCAGCGTGGACAGAACGCTCCCGTCCACCGTCTGGTTAATGTGGTAGCGTGTCTGAGAGTCATTTCCCAGGCACCATATCTGAGAAGCACACCACACACCACTAAGCCACCATTCCAACCAGCTACCAGGCTTTTGCACTTACTGTTATGTACAAATTATGCTACAGGACTGGACAGGGTAAAGGAATCAGGATGTTAGACCAATTGAGTAAATGTGGATAAATTACCATCATGAAGTCCCGCACAATATTATAGAAACAGATCAGTTAGATTATTATTTGTTCTTTTTCAGTAATGTTATGTAGAAGTAAAACTGCAGTGAAACAATTTGAACTAGACTTAAAAAGGCTCACTTGTATCCCTAGATTTATTTTGGGATTTATCCCCTAGAATTATTTTGGGCTGCTCCATTCAGTTTTGTACCTGAATAGTGAATCCTCTTACCCTGTATTCTTGGATGACTCCATTTTGCATCTCAATGGGGGGAGGTTGCCATGAAACACTAATGCCAGAGCTGTTGCTGAGCTTGACTGTTGACACAGTAACAGCCTGAGGAGGGGCACTGGGGACTGGCAAAACACAAAACAACAAACATTGAAAAATGTCGCTCTTGGTACCAAAAAGTATTGTTATGTTTAACAACACCTTGCCTCCATCAAACCTAACACTGAAACTAATATTTAAAAAAAATCTTTTGACAGGATGTCTAAAGTAACTGTGAGGCTGAGTCTCACCCTCTTCGGGCGTTTGGAAGGTCAGCAGGTGGCTGTCCATGCCCTGGAACTCATTGAAGAAGGGTCTGATTTTGACCTCGTACTCGGTGCCTTTGAGCAAGTCGGTGAGGATGGTGCTGCGCTGGGGGGCTGCCTTCACATCCTGCTGGACCCAGGAGCCTCCCTGGGGCCGGTACAGCAGTCGATAGCCCTGAATGTATTGGGACTGGCGGTCGACCTGTGATGGAGAGATGCACCTCAGGGAAGGAACCTGGCAAAAACATATGTCCTGAACCCACAGCCTTGTTCCCCACACAAACAACCGACATCAGTGATGTTGTGGACAGGCCATTATTCGTGGTTCATTGTTTATTAATGACAGCTGCAGCATGAAGGCCTGTGTGAGTTAATTCGATGTGGGGACTGAGGTGGATGTGGTCAGTACTCACGGTCCACATGAGCTGGACCCTGGATCCTGTCATCAGCACCGGCTGCTGCAACTCCACGGCCACCTCCCCCAGCTCCCGCTGCACCTGCCTGTGGTCCACGCCCTGCCCTGTTGGACTCACATCTACACGAACAAAACATCACACCTGTAGCACTGAAGGCCTGATCCATGATTCTAGACATGCTTATGTCTAGACCAACTTTCATATTTACTGAGAGTACATGTGCTCTTCTGGAAACAAAACCCATGATTTTGATGTTACTGGTTCCGTGCACCACCTGCTCTCCCAGATGAGCTTCATTTTTTTTTAAGACAACTTTAAAATTCAGCCTACTTCAAAACAGTCAGCCTACCGCAAACTATCAGTGTTGTAACACATTCAGTAATATCCATGAACATCCCCAGTGATGGGACAGCAGGCCATGAATACACACCCTGCGTGCGCACTGGCTCCGAGATGGGGCTGGGGTCGCTCAGGCCATAGGCGTTGACCGCACGGACGATGAACAGGTAGATGGTGTTAGGGGAGAGGCCTCCAACTGTGTGCTTCTCAAGCTTCACCAGGTCTGCCACCGTCTGCCATGTACTGCCTGCTGACTGACTGCATGACATAACACAGAGCCCCTTAAAATAAGCAAAGGGCCAAAGGGCCTATTAATTCATTTTACATTTCACTGACCTTCAGGACTAGAGAAGGAGAACCACCCTCAGATGAGAGCTCGGTTAACAAGCCACCCATCTGACGTTTGAGTGTAAAATCACAGCACAAACTTCATCTATTCCAGCGGCGCCTAGTCATTTAGAGAATCGGTTTGATAGAATGTGAGTGTGTGTGAGTGTGTGTGTGTGTGTGTACATCTAAGCATGTGTTCAAACAGAAACTGTCAGTGTTGTGGCGGTTCATCTGTGAGCCTGGAGATAGCTATTACATGCTCTGCTGAAGGATGCAGACCCATGCTGAGGTAAAGCACTGCTGTGTTCCTGGATATGAGCTGTGTGATGACAGGGTTATTCTTAGCTGGGTTTTACCCACCAGGATCCAGACAGCTACATGCAACCTAGCACCCACAGCATAGGCTGGCAATAGAACACTGATGGGACTTCACACATGTCAAAAGCTCTGAGAAAAGGTCATAGACTATATATGTATATATACACACACATGACCTCACGATGTGACATGACAATGATCCTCCACATAAATAATATCTAGTCAGCAGAGACTAGAAACTGACCAGTGGAGACCAGGGTAAATAATGTAAGATGATGTCATATTGAACATGGCAACAGGCTGTAGTGGAACAACTGTAAAATGCACCTATCAGATTATATACCAAGATATTGATTTTACACCTATACATTTCCTGGTTGTTTGAGAGTGAGTGTATATAAAGGGGAACAGATGAGTGTTTCATGATCCATTGCGAGTTTCCTGGATCAGAATTCTAAGAAAATGGAAAAAAAAAAAAAAAAAAACAGGAAAAAGCTGACTCCAACAATCCCACACTTGGGATTATAAGAGCAATGTATTTGAACAGAGAAACTCTGGGAACAAAATCGACTAGGACATCAAATATCAGAAGAACTCATTTGTGAGAAAGGACTACTAAGACTGCATTTCCCAGAAGCCATTTAGACCATTTAGATTATGGGGACTTTTCCAGTGATTCTTCCCAGAGAAGCTTCGAACATCCTGTTTTGCAGTAGGACTTCTTTGTCGGTGAGTAATAAAATTACCATGTAATCTGTCATAAACATGGACTGGCAAAATTGGCGAGGTGATGTGTGTGTCTAGGAAAGGGCTGCTTATCGCAAATGATAAACACTGTTGTATGTTGCTCTATCAAGAAGGTCTGCTAAAGCTTAGATGATGTAGAAAAAAATGAAACTGCTGCCTTCAGGCACTCTGAACAGGTTTAAGGAGCCTTGAACAAAACCATACTTGTAAAGGATTCATTAACAGTACATGACAGGGTACAGTGGTAGGTTATATCTGTGCTTGTGACATTTGGAATGGCTTTAATTACAGTTACTGTGAATGGTAGAGTCTTTTCCTGCATTACTGTGTGTTTTTCTACTATTTTCTTTCTTGTTTTGTGTTTTGTATGTTACTGCACGTTGTTGGGTAGTCGGCTGTTTTGTATTGTACATGCACTGACGGCCTGTGGGAAGAAAATAAATTTCCCCCTGGATATAATAAATGTATCATATATCTGCACAGTCAGTACAGTACATTTCATAGATAGAGGGCCTCATTGTTGCTCATACAGTGATAGTCATTAAAATGTATATGGAAAAACAGATCGAAGAGCAGCACTCTTATTGGCTGAGAATTTTAATGCATAGAACAGGCTCAACTAAAACAGAAGATTTTTCCTCCACAGATGAAACGGTGATTGGATTCATATTAGAGACTCCCACCCAAACCTTTTCAACCCCATAAAAAGAAGTCATGAATTTTAAGAGCACGTGTCTGTCCAACAGAGCAGCTTCTCCTAGTGTCACTTCATTTGTCTGTGGTTAAGCAGTGTCTTTGTTCAGTGCTGCCTGTGCGTGGGCAGCTGTGTTCACAGGTTCATTTCCCCCCGTGGCTGCTCACAGTGCGGCCGCAGCCCCCGCCCAGCCGGCCCGCACGCTCCTAGAGGGCCGCCAACACAAGGAGCTTCATAAATATTCAACCTAGAGCGCCTCCACAGAGTACCAATAAATCCAAGGTCACTCTGGCCATCAGCAAAAACACACAAGTTCTGGAGCTCTGCTGCACACACCACTCCTCTGACCACCCCCCCTGTCTCTCCTCCTCTCCACTTCTGTACTCTCCTCTTTTCTCCTCTCTCTCTCTAATCTCTACTGCACTTCCTTTCCTGTCTTTACCTCTTCTCTCCTCCCTTCTACCTCCTCAACTACAAGAATGAATACTGATGAGAAATGGTCTCCTCCTTCATTTAGGAGACACCATCACACACACACACACTCCATCACACACACACACGTGCACACACACACACACACACACACACACACTCCATCACACACACACACACGTGCACACATACACACACGCACACACACACACACACGTGCACACATACACACACCCACACACACACAAACACACACATACACAAACATGCACACACACCTGGTTTCACATCAACATGTCAGGGACCTACACCTCCCTCTCTTCATACTCTCCTCTCCCTCTGTTTTCTCTCCCTTTACCTCCTCTCCCTCTCTGTTTCTCTTCTTCTACCCTTTGCTCTCCCTTCACTCCATCTCCACCGTACCTCCAGGATGCTACGATGCTACTGTGAACACTCTGTTCAGCCCCAGAGCGCTCTATAAAGAATCAATTTTGGGTCGTGTGGCATTGCAAACCACTGCCCAAGGGGCCACAAAGGGAAGTGAATTGTGTGTGTGTGTGTGTGTGTGTGTGTTTGTGTATGTGTGTGTGCGTATCTGTGTGTATGCAAGTGGCACTGACAAATTAATCTAATTCAATTTTCTGCTCTGCAAACTGACAATGTTTGAGAGGAACTATTCCATAGTTAATGGTACCACATCTAACACATTACAAAGCAGAATGCAGGAATATATGAAAAAAGCAATAAAGCTCTGTGTGTGTGGTGTGTGGTGTGTGTGTGTAACTTTTCATGAGTGTGTGGCTCTCACTGTTGTTTGGTCTACATCGCGCCCTCTGTGAGCCCCTTCTGAGAAGCCTGCAGGATTTCAGCTCTGTAATTAGAGCTAGCGCCATTTCAGCTGGCTTACAATAGCCTAAAGAGCTGTCCGCGTGGACTGGATTTGAATTCATTAGCACGGCACATTTCGGTCCTCAGTCTGTCTGCGAGAGAGCAGGGCTGCTAAAGCGCATAATGCTCGGCAAATGTAACGCGTGGAAAAAAAAAACGCAGGGTGTTGAGAGCCTTAAACGAAGGTTAGAGATCACTTGGAAATGTGTATGAGCTGCGAATGAAAGAAAAAGAGAGAGAGAGAGAGGTAGAGAGACAGGGAGAGAGGGAGGGATGAGGGAGGGGGAGGGGTCAAGGATAGGGCACACACAGGGCTAATGCTTCCCCATGTCTGTCACGCCTGACCAACCTCAGTGACACACTGACACTGAATTAATAAAAAATGAAAAATGTCTCACAAGAGCTGCCTCTCATGGGAGGCACTAATATCCAGGAGAGAAAGAGAGAGAGAGAGAGAGAGAGAGAGAGAGAGAGAGAGAGAGAGAGAGAGAGAGAGAGAGACAGATAGAGAGAGAGTTTCATGAAGGAGCACAATAAAGAAAGAACAAAAA
>JAOYMR010000014.1:4656574-4668783 GCA_025802075.1 Tenebrosternarchus preto | reverse complement strand
TTTACACTGTCCAGCCCCCTGTATCTGTATCCCCACCCCAAACTCCTGCCTGCAGCTATTGCTCTGTTCTCTAGAGAGAGAGAGAGAGTGAGAGAGAGAGAGAGAGAGAGAGAGAGAGAGAGAGAGAGAGAGAGAGAGAGAGAGGGACCCTTATTGATCAGCAAACCATCTCCCTAATTAAGCCTGAGCCCAGTGAGAAGAGACAGAACTGAAGAGTAGGACAGAAAAAGCTACAAGAGAATGAGACAGAGAAACAGAGAAACACAAAGAGAGACTGAGATATAGAAAGACAGAAACAGAGAGAGCGAGATAGTGAAAGAGAGAATAAGATAGAGAAAGAGAGAGACAGAGAGAGAATGAGATAGAGAAACAGAGAAACACAGAGAGAGACTGAAATATATAAAGACAGAAACAGAGAGAGAGAGTGAGATAGTGAAAGAGAGAAACAGAGAGAATGAGATAGAGAAAGAGAAACAGAGAGCAAACAAAACAAAGAAGGAAGCATAATGCACAAATAAAGAGAGAGAGAGAGAGAGAGAGAGAGAGAGAGAGAGAGAGAGAGGGGGCGAGAGTAGGACCATGTTCACTCGTTCAGAGAATAATAGAGGTGTGAGGGCAACCCTTCTAAAGAAATGAAAGAGAAAAAAAACAGAGGGAGAGAAAAAGAAAAAGGACAGAAAGAATGGAGGGTATAGGGCAATGCAGCCAGACTGCTGGCTATGTGGGGGGTCTGAGCCATACTGAAACAGTGACATCACCCATGACCCCCCCCCCTCCACTAAATGCTCACCAACCCCATTCTACAGCCCCACTCTCCACAAGCTATACAATAACTCCCCCACACGCCAGTCTGACCCAGCGCACGCCAAACCCTGCTCCAGTGCTCTCAAACTCAACCGATCCCACCACCCCCAAACACCTCCCACCACCCCATGACACCCACCTCCCCAAAACGGTTGTGGACACACTATCAGCTCAACGTAGAAAAACAAAAGGAAACTTTGCTATTTGATTCAAGTCACCTCTAGGGCTTCAAATCTTCGCTGGGATTCAGTTGAAAGATGCAATTACACTATTCATGCGTCCTCTGCTCCAACCCTAACCCCCAAGCAATGGAATAATCCTTCTCCTCCACTCTCTCTCTCTCTCACTCTGTCTCTCTCTCTCACTCTCTCTCTCTCTCTCTCTCTCTCTGATAAACTGTTATAGTTCTTGCCAAAGGGAAGCAGCCATTGCAGCTCATACCAATATGCATGTTTAAAGTACACAAACCAGCTCCCCAAGGGGAGAAGCACAGCCCCTATCACAGCTCCCTATGCAGTCTGCTTGTTTCAGATGATCTACTCAGTGTCAAAAAACGTCACAGAAATTGACATGTGGTAGACCACAAGTGCTAAATCTGCTACAAAACACCATAATAATATACACAGATGTCAAGTACCTTATAAATCCATATACATGTTACAGATTTGAGGCTAAATTACTTTTGTAATGCTTGTTGAGTGTGTATGTGTGTGTGTGTGTGTGTGTGTGTGTGTGTGTTTCATGCTGAGTCCTCACTGCTCTATAGAGGCAAATGGGTTGTGTAGTTTTGAGAGGTACAAAGGCATGTATCTGCAGAGCAACTGTCCAGGTGATTTGTATGAACGGTACAACACTGATATTTCCATGTGGACAATAAAGTGTGCAGCTTTGCTCCAACTGGAGAGGTCAGTGTATAACTCCACCCTGAGGAAACTTCATCGTGTAAGGGCACATTCTGTGGTTGCTGATTTTCATTTGCAGTGTTGCAGAGCATCACAGATCTTTTCCCCTACACACACCCACACCTGCTAAACAAACTAGAAGAGGAGTGCTGGGGAGGAACATCCTCCCTTCAACAAAATCCCACGGCCTTTGGCACCAGTCCTGTGTCATGACCGACATGTGAGATCGCTGACCCTCATTCTATCTGCCTGCCCACAAAGACGCCACTAATGCATCTGCTAATTACTGTAAAGATAGAGCTAGAAGGTGGTGTTGTTGATGGTGTTGTGTGTGTGTGTCTCTCTGTGTGTATGTTTGTGTGTGTGTGTGTGTGTCTCTGTGTGTGTATGTTTGTGTGCGTTTGTGTGTCTGTGTATGTGCGTGTGTCTGTGTGTGTATGTGTGTGTGTGTGTGTGTGTGTGTGTGTGGTCTAGGAATACAAAAGAAGAAGGAGAAAGAGAGCAATAATATGGGAGATGAACGATCAGCTCTGACTGTTGTGATTATATTGTGCTGACTGTTCGTAACTGGCAGCCTACTTCATCTACCAAGTAGCTATAAATGAACATAATAACAAACAAAAACATCTAAAAAATAGTTGTTAGAGTGGAACAGATAGATGATTTCCTGCTGATAGGAAATTGTTCACAGAATACACATGTTAAAAAGAAGGATAAATCTGTTTGTTTTCTACAAAAAGAGAGTTATTCTCCAGAAGAGCTGCTCCTAAAGGTCATTTTCTAGATCGATCCACTCCCAAACGGAGAGGGGTGGTTGTGATAGCCTTGCAGGCTTTATATGGAGTTGTTATTTGAAGTTGTTTATGAAAACTTGTGTTGTTAAAAGAACATAATAAAGTAATCTTTCAAGCCACATTCACAGGTACATGTACACTGGAATGTAAAGAAAGAGACCGAAAGAGAAAGAGAGAGAGAGAGAGACAGAGAGAGGGAGAGAGAGAGAGAGAGAGACAGAGAGAGAGACAGAGAGAATGCTACAAAATACCACACTTTTTCAAACCTTCCCTGAGGTTACTCAGTGAACTACAAAAATGTATATACTCCAGCAATGTCTGTGCTCTCACCAGTCCTTTAACAATTCACAGCACCGTTCAGCTATCCCTAGTGTTAGCTATCCCTAGTGTTAGCTATCCCTAGTGTTAGCTATCCCTGGTGTTAGCTATCCCTAGTGTTAGCTATCCCTAGTGTTAGCTATCCCTGGTGTTAGCTATCCCTGGTGTTAGCTTCCTACCAGAACAAAAGGGCTTTTGGGCTTGGCCAAAAATACACTTTAATTAATATGTTTTTTTTTTCTTCTAACAGTACAGAAAACAGAAATTAAAAATGTGGCTTGTAAACATCTCACTGCATGAAGCAAGGATAAAGAGAGAGAGAGAGAGAGCGATGGAGAGAGAGTGTACTAGTTTATTGTAATTGAATGTCACTTATTTCTTATCCATTGATTTGTTTTATTCTTTTTATTAATATTTTGTTACATCTGTCAGTATTCATGCTCAATTTCAAATCATTTGCTTTTGCAAAATTGCATGTGGAAATAGTCAAGACAATAAATCAATCTTGAACTGAACTGAACTGAACTGAACTGAACTGAGCTGAATTGAACAGAACTGAACTGAATTGAGAGACAGAAAGAGAGTTGAAGGTTACAGGGTTCACTGGTGCAAATGTTTATGACTTTTCAGCCCAGAAAGAATCTGCACAAACATACACACAAACATGAAACATGTTTGTCTTTCACAGAGTTGTAGTGCACACACACACACACACACACACACACACACACACACACACTGGAGACATTTTTTCTCTGCGCCGATCCATACAGGAAGACCAGCTGGTACTGAACACCACACTGGGCCAAAATATTTATATTTGAAAAACAGCAGTTAGATTTTCCCCTTGTTTCTCTCCTGTGTCTAAGCTACATATAAGAATCACACATTTCACTGAACAAGGACATGAGAAAAATGCTTCAGTGTCTCTTCCAACCAACTCTCCTCCCAGTTCCTAAAACACAACACTACTCTCCCCCAAGGTCATGGACACAGAGAGCATTAATAAGTCTTTCTCCTCCCTCTTCAACCTCCCTCCTCCTCCTCCTATCTCCTCTTCTTTCACATACTCACATTTTTTCATATCTTGATTTCGGAGGATATTTGGGGTCTTTAGTCTTGATGACTTCAAATGCACAAAATCAAATCACCTTTTTAGAGTCTGTTTCTTATTTTCGTGGCAGTTTACTGAAGCTTATTTGTTCCTCAATTGTTGTTTTATGACCTTCAAAATACCGAGCAGAATTTGACACAGTAATGATAACAAAAAATTCTTTGTGAATTAACATATTATTTTTAACTGGTTGGACTTTAGCATCTGTGCAGGATGTAACATTTGAAATGCTACCAGATTATGAACATGGACAATTAACGAGTGCAGGAGCCATGGGGAGTGATCAACCCACGCCACAAATGTGCTGAAGCTGTGTCAGAAATGACCTTTGGGAAAGAAAACACTCCCCTAGGCAGCATTATTTTTTCATATCCAGATGTAACAAACTCTGTTTGATTTCAGCAGGCTAATTGGCGTCATCTGCCAAGAAGTGATATACATAAAATTACAAAGCGCCAGGCAGTCGAGGAGAAAGATTTAGCTCCACGGCGATGAGACACCAGAGCAGGCCACGGTTGAAGAGAACGACTGTCAGAGCTGTCACGGAAAGGTGCCCAAAAATGTCGCCCAATTAACTGGCAGCAATAGCAAATATGCCATTCTAGTGTTCGTTTATTTGTTTTTACAATTGCTTATTTAGCTTAGCCTTTTCAACCTGGCGCCACCTGAGAAATACGTTTTTGTTGCTGTAATTTGTTTTTGAGGAAAAAGAGGTGGACAAGAAAGTGCCCAGCTGAGTGAATTAGTAAGTGGATAAATTCAGATTAGTATATAATTTGGGGACAAATGTGATGGTTCTAGTAGGAAGGAGGGTATAATGATGAAACCCAAACACACACACACACACACACACACACACACGCTCACCAGTGTCCAGCTAATGGAGACACCACTACAACGCCTTCCACTTTGAGAGCTCAGCAGGTTGTATTTTATCTACAAGCTCTGACTGTGCTCCAGATGTTGTCTGTCCAACACACACACACACACACAAACACACACACATATTCATTACCATGGTAATGACTGTAAATACAGCAAGCTTGCTGAGTGAGCTGAGGTAGGGACTACGGTGTGTGACTCTTTGAAGCGGGTTGGCAGTAGGGAGCCCTGCACGGAGCTGATTTCACCCGTGACTGAAGCAGAGAATAAGAGACAGAAGGTGCTCTCCAAAGAATCCAGGCAACACACACCCACGCTGTCATAAACACACAAACACACACACGAATATGACCACAGTGGCTTGCATTCTCTTGTCATTACTGACCTCCAGCTGTTCGTGTAATATGTGCACTTTATTTTACTTTAGGAAGAGACTGCCTGCAGCATTCTACACACACACACACACACACACACACACACACACACTGCACACACACACACACACACACACACACACACAAAGAGACACAGGTATGCACTGTAGCAGACAATATAGACAGAGGCAATTTCAGCAAATCTGGCCCCACTTTCCTCTGATGTCTAATGGTAGCCCTTAAAAACAACATCTGTACATCTCTCCTCAGAGGAGACCACTTGTTGGCTGCATTTCCCTGTTTTCTCTCCACTAACCCTTTTTACAATCCCTATTCAGTTTTATGGCCACGCAACAAAGACACCGTGCTCTACGAGGGAGACCAACGTAGTCCTCAGAGATAGACCAATCACTCATACGGTCATTCCAGCCCCAGCTCGCCACTGGAGCAGACATCTCAACTGATCACAGAGGTCTCTGAGAATAGATTTCTTAGATTCAATATTTAAGGACATAAAAGATTTTAGGATATTAAAGATAGTAACAAAATAGCCACTATATTATTGTTGATATAAGCTACGTGAAAATCTGAAAAAAAAATAAAAAAAATCAATCAGAGAGTGTCTGGACAGACTAAAACGGTGCAGTGATGTGTGGAAGCCCAGAAGCAGCAAATGTGGGTTTCTGTTTTTTTTTTTTTTCTTTTCATCAAAGGCTTGTATTGAGTTAAGAGTATGTACAGCTGCAGGAAGCCCTCAGCTCATGGTTCTGGCTGGTCCACTGGGCTGTGCTGCTCGTTCAGTCTGGCTTTTCTCTTCCCTGCAGAGGTAACGATAGCAAGGCGGTGTCGGAGAACAGCAGACAATATGTCCTTGTTAGCTAGCGCTGATTAGCTGTCGAAAGAGAGAGCTAGAGAGGAGAGGGCATAAAGGAACGACCTCCACCTCTGAGGTACAAAAGACTTTAACCTCTCTTACCTTCCCTCCCTTCTATTTCAGCTTCTCTCTCTCTCTCTCTCTCTCTCTCTCTCTCTCTCTTTTTCTTTTTCTGTTTCTTACCTTCTCTGTTTTTCTCTTTCCCTCTCCACCACTGTAATCTATGAGCTGTGTGTGGGGTTCCTGCCTGGCTCACCTGTAGGTCAGTGCAATTCAGGGGTGCAGAGAAAGATAAGCAACAGATGATAATACAGAGAACCTTGTCACAGTCCGACCACACAGCACCCTGCTGTCCTACACACACACACACACACACACACACACACAAACATTTTTCTACCTCTCTTCCACAGAAGCGGTGTGCACTATCAGACCAACAGATTCACCAGCACACGTGCTCCTTGCACGCTCCCTCAAAACATAAAGTGAACTGAAGCTTAGTGCCACTCACACAGTCTGATTTCCTCTGCCCCCCTCACAGCTAAATCGGTCCAGTTAAGTGCAATAATTCTTAAGCATTCAGAAGCAGATGTGCAATTAATAGAGTAACAAATGCAGTTCAGACAGGATCTCCTTCTGCACCTGTACAGTATAACATCAGGCACATATCATCGTTCAACCCAAGTTGTCCTGGTGTCTATATAAATACACAATGAAAGACACATGGAGGGTTGAGGAGTGTGTGTGTGTGTGTGTGGGGGGGGGGGGGGGGAGCGTTGGGTGAATAGTCGTGTCTAGGATGGGATCCTTCTGAAAGCTAGAGGTGACCTTGCATGGTTGCTGTGGCGAAAGCATTCTCCCTGTCTTAATTAATGCGCACGAGCTCCAAATCCAGCTGACACAGCGAGCAGGAACACCGCACAAAGGGAGGGATGGGGAGGGGAAGTCTGATTGATTTACCATGGAAGAGGAGAAAGAAGGCTGATTTGGGGCTGGAAACACATTGGTGACTCTGTAACTTCCATTATCAATCTCTATTATCAGCCACAGCCTAATCAATTAGATCTCATAAACAGAGAGAAACAAGCAGGCTGTACCACCGCAGGGCACCAGTGTGTTAATAATGGCGAATACTGGCTTCTCCATGTATTTTAACAATGTTACATTAGTCGAATTCATGAACTCATCACTAGACACAAAAGGAAACCATGAAGGGCTCCGTTTTCACCCTGCATTCACTATACTTGTGTATATACAATATTCTTTCTTAGAATACAGCCAGAAACCATCTTAAACTTGTCTTAATAAAGAGACTGATGAGAAATATATGGTCAGTGGTGTCAGTGTGGTGTCAGTGTGGTGTCAGTGATGTCAGTGTGATGTCAGTGATGTCATTGATGAAGAAAGCTAACTGATTACCTCATTTGGACCTAAGAGTGTGAAATGGACAATCGTATCATTCTGTCATTCTTTCCATGCTCTTATGCTCCTATAAACTACTTTGGGTCTAAACATTTTTGATAAAATGAGAAATGTGAATGGAGTTTTGAAAACTGCCTAGGCTACATCCTACAGTAGTTGCCAAAAATGTTCCAATTATGATATGTTTGTCTTATTTACATTTTTCTCCCTGTTAGCACCAAATCCTTTGAATTATAATGGCATTAAAGAGTGAAACATGACAAACAGAAACAATAAGACTAGCAAATAATTTCTAATCATTCGTCCACTTGTGCTTTTAATTAGGCTTTTCAGGCTATTTGTAGGTAATATACTCTATGATGCAGTTAGCCAGCTCTGCGTTTGATACTCATTGGCACATGATAGACCTTTCCTTTCTGTTCAAAGTTTTCATACTGCTCTATGTGACCTGACTGAAAATAATTTTCATCCCTTTTAATAGACTGCTGCTTCCTATACAAAAGGCTGACAAAACAAGAGGGCTACAGCCTGCCTGAACTTAACAAGAGGGACGTGGATACAGCCTGTCTGAACTCGGCATCATTATAATGTTGAGTAACTTTAGCTTGTACTAAACAATATTTGTATTTCAGCTATTTTATGATCTCATAATTCACAGTGACATTCTGGAGAAGAAAGTCCATACGTACTGGAATATAAATGTTATTTATCACACGGTGCAGGAGGGCAGATTCTTGAAGACATCATTAATTTGTAAAAAAAAAGGCCAAAATAATAACAATGAAACTAAGCTGATAAAAACTAATTAAAAATGGAAACCATGAGTCACAATTTAATGCAAACTAACAATACAATATAAAGGCTTTTCTAGAAAGTTTATAATATATTATTATTGAAAGGTAGTGATGACAATATAACTGGTTTGGTTTTCAAACCTCTCCTAGCTGAAGTGCTGTCTACAGGCTTTCTACTGTAGACCAGATCTGTGAGCTATTGGAAGAATCATCCATTTTCATTATCCTCATGTAGTCTCTTCAAACCAATTGTACCAGCTTGTACCACAGCCTCTGGGCCGACCCATCCAGTCCCACACCGTCTACCCCCATCAAACTTCATCATGTACCATTTCAAAGAGTCAAACTGGATATAACATCTGACAATTCTGGAACACGGAACCAAATAGATGGCTTGGTACTGAACAAATAATAAAATCACAAAAAATAAAATAAAATTAGTGAACTTCACTGAAAACAGGAAGTAAAAAAGGAAGGAAGAGGAAGTGCTAAAGCTAGGCAACAACAGGCAGTGGGGTCATACAGGAAATGGCCAGAAAAAGGGTCAATTCCCAGAGTGAAATACTGGTATTAGTAATTTCTCTATATGTGATTTTACATAGTGATCTTTTTATTTTCAGTTTCATTTTAAGTTTTAAAGTTGAACTTTTTCCTTCTCTGAAAAACATTCTGACCTGAATTTAAAATGTGGCCTTGTATTTATTTATTTATTAACTATGTTCAAAACTGCAACCAACATTTAACCTTAAAAGTGATGGATACTAGAGAGCATTATTTAAATCTCTGAGCCAGGGTCACTACTGGCTGAACTGCTTTGATGCGCTGAACCACATGGACTTTACACAAACTCTACAGAACACAACTCTGAGATATATATCAAACTACATCTTCTTCTCTCTCTCTCATTCTCTCTCTCTCTCGCTCTCTCTCTCTCACACTCTCTCTCTCTCTCTCTCTCTCTCTCTCTCTGTGTGTTTTAACTGTCTGTGCTAGCGGGTGATTCTCCAGAACAGTTCCCCTGAAGATCCAACCCCAACTGGATCATGCTTACTGTGATTTTTATTTATGTTTTTTTTTTGTTGTTGTTGTTGTTTTTGCTGCAGGCAGTAAAGATCTGGACCTGTGAGGTTTTCAGCTGCTATAACTGAATCTGGTTCTCTTGCTTTCCTTGTATTTCATTTCAACAATGTTTTACTGGCATGAGTCCTCTGATCTACATTATTACTAAACCAGTTAACACAGAAATAAATGGGGGGGGGAAAACGAAACTTGAAATATAAAAATGTAAAAGCCCTTACAGACAAAATGATCAATAAAGAATGAGAGACCACGTTTGTTTTATCTCCTGTAGGTTCTACAAGACCAGTGTTTCCTTTTTCAAATGCTCTGTTTGTGGTTAAAGTGAGATTTCATGCTTTTAACACATCCGTGATGGTCACTACAACCTGATGTATTGTAGTTCCTCATCAGCCTGTCCAATCACAAAAACACCAACCACCTTCTCTTCTTTAATCAATTAAAGAGGAAAATACAGACGTTCAATCAGCATGTATGCCAGCAGTATAGCCTTGAGCTAAATTCAAATTACAAGGTCAGATTTTGGTGATTTCATGAATATTTCAGAATGGGGTTATCTAGTGTGTGAAAAGAAGTTGTACATGTATGTGTATGTGTGTGTCTGTGTGTGTGAGAGAGAGAAAGAGAGAGAGAGAGAGGTGTGTGTGTGTGTGTGTGTGTGTGTGTGTGTGTGTGTGTGTGAAGGCAAAGCTTTCTCTTGTAGCTGTTTTTTGGCCCTTGGGAGCAAGAGTGAAATCAGGCTGAAGATTAGGCCTATATTGGCCCTAGGGCAAACCTCACATTGCCTGCCTGAATTATGCCACCTTAACATTTCATTTCAATAGCTCTTGCTCTCTCTCTCTCTCTCTCTCTCTCTCTCTCTCTCTCTCTCACTCTCTCACTCTCTCATAATACATTCTGGAGGTCCTTATATTACTAAAAAGTGAAAGAGAGAGAGAAGATGAGAGTAAGCAAAGAATGCAAGAATGAAGCAGCAAGCAAAATCATCATGAAGCTTTTACTTCTCAACCTCTACTTCCCTCTGCTTTTCACATCTCACTGCTTCAGCTGCTTCTTAGGTTCCCTCACAACGAGTCCTCAGACCACCTTTACAACTTCCTCCTCCCTACCCTCCAAACTCAGAATTCAATTCCACACACAACTGCAGAAACTGTCTCTACTGTAATGGGTTCTTTGCAAATAAGCTTTGATCTATACTATATATCGCTTGTTTAATATTTCAGACCCCCTGACGGTATTTTCGTATTGATTTATTCGCCGCTTCCATACAGTGCTCCAAAGTGGGAGACAATATATTAAAGAATTTAATACCTTTCAAGTTCCTCATTCCACTGTTGAAATGAGCAAAAAAGACTTTCATTTCAGAAGAATGGTAGGTCCATCATGAACTAGCGGTTCACATGGGAGGTTCCTGTGATAGCAACACTCTCAGGAGTGGAGAGAGAGAAAGAAACAGTCAGAGAGTGGAGCAGGAGGGAGAGAGAGAGGAAGAGAAAGAGAGAGAGGAAGGGGGTTGAGAGTGTGGATACCAGCCGAGGGAGATAAGACCAGAAACTGAGAGAGGGGCACAGAGGAGCATGAAAATCCTGTGCACAGGAAATTGTGTCATTTATCATCTACTGTAAACACAACAACAAACAAACAAACAAACAGCTCCAGGAAGTCTGAGGCATCACTTCCTCCTCCTGCTCCATCATCAGCATGCCAGATCTTATACATGTCTCTCTCTCTCTTTCTCTCTCTCTCTCTCTCTCTCTCTCTCTCTCTTTCTCTCTCTCTCTCTCTCTCTCTCTCTTTCTCTCTCTCTCTCTCTCTCTCTCTCTCTCTCTCTCTCTCTCTCTCTCTCTCTCTCTCTCTCTCTCTCTCTCTCACATACACACACACACACAGCAGTGATGAGGGAGGTTTCCTGTAGGGAAGAGGATCCTCCATCCTGGTGGACAGAGCTGAGGTATGACACACAGGTGCTGATAATGGTGCCTCAAGGCCGTCGGTCACCCGGAACCCCCCCTCTCTCCTCCTCCCTCTCCTCCTTGTTGCTCCCCCACACCTGCCAGGCTCATCATTGGACTGCTGGGGTTGTGAGGCGCCTCGGTGCAGCGAGGACCCCCCCCCCCCCCCCGTCCCTCCCACACACAGGCCATTCCTTACCGCCCCACACATCACATCTTGTGATCTTTATTTCCAAAGCCCAGTCGAATGGCCACAGCTGCCCGTGACACCGATCTGCACCGGCTCAGACCTGCCCTGACCCTCTGTGTGCTGCTCCTCGGCTGAGTGTGGATCGCTTCAAATCTCTTACTGGAAATTTAAAAGCAAAATCCTACTGTGTTGTTCTGTGTGCATCACACATCCATATAATTTTATTTACAAGGATGTTAAAGGTCAGATTCAGCACTAGCACTTTAATTTTAAGTAGTCAGATGTGGTGCCAGTGTAAGAGCTCTGGCTATTGACCTAATGGATTATTTTCCATCAAACATCCTCCTTAAGAACACTTTTCATTTCCTTAAAGCTAATTACACAGACATGCCTTCAGATTAACTGAGACTTAATTGAAAAGCAGCATGAGTTTCTAATCTGTTTGTAATGGTGGCAGGATTAGGCCTGTTTTAAGAATCTAAGAGTTGCTAATTATATTGTACAAATAAAGTGATTCTGTGTGAAACTGCCTCGGAGTGACCATTCAAAACATCCGAATGAACAGACTTACACACACACACTCATATTCATGCACACACACAAACGCGCAGGGGGGGGGGGGGGGGGGGGGGGGGCGCCGCCCGCCCGCCCCGCGCCCCCAGCCCCCCAAACCAAGGGGGGAGGGGGGGGGGGGGGTGGGGGGGGAGGGGGT
>JAOYMR010000014.1:4626637-4639137 GCA_025802075.1 Tenebrosternarchus preto | reverse complement strand
ATGTGTATGATACATTTAAATATGGATATCTTTGTTAGGAAGGATGTATTCAAACACACAAACACACACGTGCGCGTTAAAATAAAACTCTTGTTAAGCCTCAAAATTCCAAAAGAACCCCACAGCTCTGACCTCAGGTGCAACTCTGCAGTCCACGTGACCAAACTCATTTATTGTCACTATTCATTGTGAATTCATGAATTCATATTCACTGCCACATTAGTCACTGAAATAAGCTGTCATGACAGTCAAATCGTCCCCCGCAAATTTGATTTTCTAGAGCCTAGTCAATTTGGGTTATATAGACAGAGACCACACACCTGAAGGGGACAGTCCTGAGACTTTTCCTCCTTCCCCAACAACAGGGAAGGTAAACGAAGCCCAGGAAGGCCACCAGTTTCACAAAGCCGTCCTGTCTAAAGGGTAAATATGTGGTAGAGGATAATAAAAGTCTAGACAAGCAATAGTCTGTTTCCACTAAGGAAATTCAATTATATTAGGGTGTACGATCCACAACTATGGCTGATCATTAATCCAGAATCACTACAATTCTGGAATGATTAGAAAATTCCGTCTCAGAGAAAGAAATGGAATTTACTCTCCAATCATTTCTCACTGCGAGCACTGGCATCATGAGCAAAAAGCCGGACATGGGTGAAATCATAGATTAACCCAATGATCCCCACGAGAGCACTGCGTGGAAATTCACTGCAGTTTCTTGGATTAGTTATTGGGTGATATTGATTTTCTCCACCTTCGATTAGGTCCAGCGGGAGCCCGGAGGGCCGGGCTTTCCTCTTACGGTGCCGAGCCCTGCTTGAACAGATATGTGTCTGCCATTGAGTCTGTGTACTATAGATTGGTTTGGACAAACTGAGTGGTCATCATGAAGAAGTCTTGATCGGAGAAAAGACAGATAGCAGCAGAAAGACAGAAGTAGGGAAGCCTCATCACAGACAACGGCAGAGAGACAGGAAGAGGAAGATACAGGTACAGAGACAAGAACATACAGAGAAGAAATGAGACCAGCTTCAGAAAGACAAAATCTAGGGAGGCAGAGGAAAGGCTCTTTTATTGACTAAAAGTCCTTAGTCAATAACTTCTCTTTTTACAGAAAGAAGCACTCTGTATAACTCTCTCGTCACACACACGCACCATCTCCTGATTCTCTGGGCATATCCTCCAGACTCTTGAAAGATTTTCTGTCACTAGAACAGCTTCTACCTGTGCTTCCCTGTTTGAGTTTGGTTCTGTTTTGTTCAGTACACAAACACAAATCAGAAACTTTCTGAGAAAAACAGCTGATGCTGCTTCTGCACAGCTATGAGACAGATTCTCATTTATATGACAAAACATTATAAATTATAGAACATTATAAAACCTTCAGAATATGTTTAGGTACCATATGTTTCTACATTTGTTTTAATTGATTAGTTATAATGGCAGTTTTACATCTGTGATGGTACAGAGTCACACAGTGATGACTGTAGCCATGCAGTTGGGGGTGGATTCATTAAACTCACAGCATGGTCAAACATATAGTCATACACCAGCCGGAACAAAGACTTCAATTACAACACACACACACACGCGGCATGAAAATTATCCTGACCATCCATCAGCAGAAACACAGGCAATGTCTTGAGCACAGGCCAACTGTGTGTGTGTGTGTGTGTGTGTGTGTGTGTGTGTGTGTGTGTGTGTGCGTGTGTGCGTGTGTGTGTGTTTGCACACCCTGTTTCTGTGCTCTCTAAGTAGTGTATTGTCTGAAACAAAGGAAACACACATGTATACGCAGTTGTGAGTGGAGGTCTGCAAGTAGCTCTGGAGTTTCCAGAATCATCCTTGGCTTGAATCACTGCAGAGATAAGCTACTTATCCAAGCTGCATTTCAAAAGCAAATTTACCTCCTACAAGCCCCACCTCCTCCCTCTTTCTCGCCCCTATCACCTCTGTTAGATCTAACAGAGTAAGAAGTGTGTGCTGCTTAGTGCCCAGGGGGTCCACACTGGTACAGAGTACATTAGACTGCAGAAAGGATGAGAGACGCTCATAAAGTGGCAAAAGGAAGAATGTTGATGGAAGGATGGAAGAAACGAAAGAAAGAATGAAAGAAAGAGAAAGATCTTGTCACCTTGAGTTCTCTTGTGAGTTCTGGTGTGTGTTGGGGACCATGTGATATTGATTTGAACATCGCGACACACATGAAAGCTCATTAAACACAGGCATCAAGGTGAAAAACGTCCTTCCAATTACCTTCACACACACACACACACACACACACACACACTATATACAAACCTCCAAACACACACACACACACACACACACACACACACTAAATACAACCCACCAAACACACACACAAACACACACACACATACACACTACACACTATATACAACCCTCAACACACACACACACTATATACAACCCTCCAAACACACACACACTATATACAACCCTCCAAACACACACACACACACACACACACTATATACAACCCTCAACACACACACACACACACACACTATATACAACCCTCAACACACACACACACACACACACTGTATACAACCCTCAACACACACACACACACTATATACATCCTCCCACACACACACACACATACATACTGCTGTCTGTCATTATCCTGTCTGAGGGGATGAGAACGCAGCAGGAGTTTACCATTACTCACACTGCTTAAGCACTGCTTCACACACATGCTCTCTCTCTCCCTCTCTCTCTAAATATATATATTAATCATTTTTTCCTCTTTCTATATCTCTGTCTATATGTATATTTCTGTATCTCTATAACTCTCACTCTCTCTTGCAGACACAAACACAAGACATGCATGTAAAAATAAGCTTTTGAAAATCTTCAGCAATGTTTTTTTTTTTTTCTTGCCTGAGACTGCTTGACGTATATTTGTTAAAATTTTGTTCAAATCTTGACAGTTTAAAATGTTTGATTTATTAGTGTAATAACAAGCTACAAGCTGAGCTTCACATAATCCATCTGAGCCTGTCAAAATTTATAGAAAAATTGTAAAAAAAAAAATAATAAACTTTTAAATCATTTTGACATTCAAACAAAATAATATCAGTGAGTAATTTAAAATGCACAAACAAACTGGTCGAAACCAAAAGCAACATTTTTCAACATTTTCATGCTCACCATAGCAAAAGTACTAGAGCACCGGACTCCCAGTCAAACTTTGCAGGAACCGAGACAGAGAGTTCAGAAACCATCTAATGCAGATCATTTATTCCCCTTGCCCAAACTTCCTACCACCTAAAGCAGCGGTCAGTTTTCCCCACGCGTGCCTCTCTCTGCACTCTCTCCCACCCTCTGCCTCCTCACTTCGTTGCACTCCCCGGTCTCCCTCTGTGGTCTCCCTCTGAGGTCTCCCTCCCTGGTCCCAAGCGCGAGCGTCGGTGTACTGACCGTTGAAGCCGGTGAAGTTGGCCCAGTCGAGCAGCGAGCCGTTGAAGACGGGCATGGAGAGGTTGTAGAGCGCGTCGGTGCCGTTGGAGGAGTCGCGCAGCGTGTCGGTGAACAGGTTCATCTGGAGCAGCGTTTTGATCAGGTACCGCAGCATCTTGCCTCCCGCCACTGAGAGACCCGCCGGACCCTCTTACCCGACCTTTCTCACTAATAAAACTAAGGGTGCTTGTTCTTCAGTCTTCGTAAGGCAAATTTAAGTCCCCCTTAAAAAAATAATATAAAAAATAAATATATATATAAAAATGAGAGTTAAAGTCCGATTAAGAGAGATTTAAAAAAAAAAACAAAAAAACAGTTGAAAACTTTTCTCATTTAGTGTTGAAGCTCAGTGGGGCAGCTCTGGCTGGGGGTGGGGGGGGCAAGACCCCACACTCGCTCGTCTATTCTTCTCCTCTCTTTGTGCGGGAGTCACATAACTTCACACACAGGTTCGTCCTCCTGCACGATAACAATAACATCTCGCCGGTGTGAAAGAATCCTTCTATCTGATGACCCTCCTGAATCGCTGCTCTTTTTCCACACCCCTCCCTCTTTTCCACCCTCCCTTTCCCTCTCTCCATCTCTCTCTCTCTCTCTCTCTCCCTCTCTCTCTCTCTCTGTCATCCCACCCTCCCTCTTTCTCTCTTTGGTTCTCTGGCTTCCTCTGATGGTTTGATGGAGTCCCCCGGGGGGGGCTCCGTCAAGGGGGTGAGCAGGTGCATCTGGCAATAAATGTTTAATTATTGGATTAATAATCATCCCTAGAGAAACAGCAGAATACACTGTCACTAACCCACTCACACTTAAAGGTGGATAGATATACAGTACATGTGTGTAGAACTATTCACAATGGGAAATAGACACACACACAAACAAACAAACTCGAAGCATCACAGACTCCTGTCATTCACTCCAAACTGCCTGGCTGATGTGTTAATTTTTGCTACATTGTGTCGTCTCGGAAACTGAGACTGCGGTCGCGTGCTTTCTGCACAGTATTTTCTCTTACTCATCTAGAGATACAATATGAGTAAATATACATTTTTATTCTTTTATAGTTCAGAAGAACTGACGTGATCAAACTTGAATGAACACCATTCAGCCTCTTTTGTTCAAAGGGCCACACTGCAGTGTTGTGTTTTCTTTTGTGAGGCACATTTGTCACCGTCAGCATTTTTTCATCTCCAAACTCATTCATCTTTAAATGCCAGGCACCACCCCCATAACAAAAAAGCATCTCCTCCGAGCATCCAGTTTTTTTTTAAAGACAAATAAAATTCTCCAATATTTTCCAACCAATTTTATTCATATGCCTTTCTTTCCCTACCAACATATGTTTGCGAGACATCATTCCTTTAGTTCAGTTCACACCTCACAATCTGTGCATCTGTATGCATGTATGTATGTGAAATAATGTGTGTGTGTGTGTGTGTGTGTGTGTGTGTACTGGTGTGGGCCTGCTGGTCCCATGTGCTGGGTGTATGTTGGTTGACAGTCTCAGTGTGATTCTCATTAGTGTGGCCCTTCCCTAGCGCGTCTCAGGACAAAGAGAAGCGTCAGGGCTACAAAGTTGCCGTGACGACCCCCATGGTGCTTTGGAGGGGAAGTTTGTGAAGGCGTGCCCTCCTCATTGCTCAGCTATTGTATGCATGAGGAAACTGTGCCAGTAGCTGAACGGCAGGGGCCCAGCGGCCCTCTGCATGGGAATGGCATGAGACCCAAAAACACTGTCAGAAGCCTTCAAAACAACCTCCATGACTCAATATAGGTTTGTCACCCTATGCTGAAAAGTACAAAGACTTTTTAAAAACAAGTTCTAAGGTCAAACTGATAACCTATAATAGAATATTTCAAATGTAAAAACCCGGACAGCAGTTGAATAATGACCATGCCAAGATCAGTTGAGAACAGTGTCGCCCCTAAACCCTCACACACCATCTCAGCGTGATTTCCATACAGCTTTCTCAGTCTAGTGTGCTGTGCAGGGTCATTTAGAATAATCTCTCCTGGACTGTAGCACGCTGCTCTCCTGTAAAAGTCTGCGACAACTGACCTGAAAACTCAATAACGTAACACATTATTAATTGAGCAAATAAGGAGAACATAATAAAAATCTCCAATACAACAGTCAACATGTTATGACAAACTGGATTTAGAACCAGAATCTGGCTTTATTGTCCATGTGTGTTGGCATGGATAAGGAACTTGTCTTTAGTTCCACAGAAACTCACAAATATACAGAAGAATTTACAATCCCATGTGAACATCCATTCATAAATCTTCTGTGCCTTCAGAAGATCACATACATGCAGTCATCCTCACTTAGACGTTTACACACAAATGCACTCAAATATAAAAAAACAGAATATGAACATAAAAATCTAATATATTGTATAGAGTGCAGAATATATCAGCCAAATAGCAGATACAATACCAGGAGTGCTGTGTACCCTAGGAAGATAATACTGTGGATAATGCAGGGAATGCAAAAAATCTTCCGCCAAGTATTTGCTATGTTTACTGAAATATTGTTTTCAAATAAACTCAGTCCCTTTAAACTGCATGATCAAGACATCAAACAACAAAATAACAGAAAGGACATCGTTTCTGTTTGACTCTCTCACTGTCCTTTTTTGTATGACCGTTTAAGAACTGATATCTGGGCCCCCAACCAAAAGCCACAATCAGTACAATTGGCTCCTAGCTGTCACATTACAAGTAGACCAGCAGAGACACAAATCAATATCTCACTGGAAGCTCCTGTGTTTTTCTCTTACCTGCCAGAGATCACCGTGACGATCCCAACTCTATCATTACAGTATTCTTCATCCTCCTGCATAGAAACCACAACTATTAGTCCAACTCAATTAAGAGACGAAGACAGAGAGCAACACCTCATTGACCAAACTCAAAGAGCAATGGAAAGAAAGGTCTTTGTTTCTTCAGAATACTTATTTGACTTGTTCTTTATAATGGAGCTGCCAGAGATGGTAATTTGTGTTTTCTTGTGAGAGATTGATTGTATTGAACTTTGCTTTCAACCAAGCCTCTGACAGTGACAATGAAGTACTCCATAAGTAACCTCTCACAGAGAGGGTTAGAGAGGGTGAAGTGATGTCCATTCCTCTAAGGTTTTTCACAACTTCACTACAGAATGATTGCAGGCAAAGAATGATTGGTGGTGATATTGACATGTTATCTTACACACAGGAAGCCAACGTAAACACACACGCATACCCATCACATACATGCATGGCATTGTGCCCAACGCTCTATGTGCAGAGACGTGTTTGATGGCCTTGGGGTCTGGTAGTGGGGAGTGAGACTCTCAAAAGACCTGCAGCTGAGAGAGTACAGATCGGCACCAGTATACCAAGCTGTGCAAGGGCCTTCAGCCACAGCTGTGCCCAGAACTGGTGGTACTCAGCTAGGGAACTGCTACTGGGAGTGTCCCCAAGGGGTGTGAAGGTGGAGACAGAGAGTGTTTGTGAGTGTGCTTGGACAGCAGCTTGTAGTGGGGGGGGGAGGGGGGAGGGTTGTTGGGCAATAAGGACCAACAGACAGATTGCTGGTGGTCTCTGGGTACCCAGAGTGCATGTGTGCATGTGTACATGTGTGCATATACACACGTGTGTGTTTG
Organism: Tenebrosternarchus preto; assembly: GCA_025802075.1. Classification (NCBI taxonomy): domain Eukaryota; kingdom Metazoa; phylum Chordata; class Actinopteri; order Gymnotiformes; family Apteronotidae; genus Tenebrosternarchus; species Tenebrosternarchus preto. The sequence continues at coordinate 4,632,008 of JAOYMR010000014.1, read as the reverse complement.
TGTGTGTGTTGTGTGCACATACATGTCATGCAGACAGGCTGTGCAGGTGCAGACTCCAGCTCCCGCAGCTGGATATGGGGCAACCAGCAGGGAAAAGCCCTTGCCATAATTGGGCTTCTATTGGCACTGCCACAAACTGACTCTGACCTTTGGCTGCTAAGCATTTGGTCTCCTTTGTCATTAGGCTGCACTGCCCATATGCCAAGTTGCATAATTGGCACGTCACCCCTTGATGGAACCCCGCACGGACACCGCAGGTGCGTCCCTGAGCAGAGCGTCCACTCGCAGGGCAAAGCTATGCTGCTTCGGGCCTTTTCCAGGAAAGCCCTCTGAACTGGTCGCCTCTTCAGGAGGCCATAAAGTAAACATCACATCACGACTCCACAATTATTCTCTAACGCTGACAAGCTTGCACCCTAATTTTCTCTTTTGTGGACAGAAAGGGGGAGAGGCAGGCCGAGGTGACGGGGACAATATGTCGGGGTACCAGGGGACCACCCACCCTCTGGAGGATGGGGGACCCTTGAGCCAAAGAGGCTGAGAAGTCCAACAAACCCCCTGCTTCAGTCAACAGTGCTAACTCCCCATAAAGCCTCAGCAAACTCAGTGTAATCGCGCAACAAAGCCACAATTAGCCGTGACCCCACGCATGTTAACTTACAAAACACACACCCCTGTCATTCCTGTCCTTCAGACATTTGCATCTTCATGCATTTCTTTCACCTCAATTCCCCTTTTTAAATTCATTTTTTTATATAAAGCACCAAAGAAAATGCAAAGCACTCATTTAAATATGCATAGCACACTCTCAGCTAATATAGGGCATTAATTTAAAAAACCTACGGACCATGGCTCATGTCACGTAGGTGTCTGTGCTGGGGCCTTAAGCTCTTTGAGCTTCGAGCGACTTCTGAATTTACCAGCACACGGCTCCGACTTGAAAGGACTTGTCTCACCTCTTTCTAACAATCAGAGTGTGTGGATGCAACCAGAGCGCAGCTCATCTCAATCAGCACTACAAAGAGATCAGCGCGGCTGGAAGAGTGCACTGTATTGATTGGTAAGGGACGATGAATTATTTGTTGGATTGGCCATTTGAGAAAGTGTGAAGGAGATTCGAGTGTTCTGCTCACTCGAGGGAACGTGACATTGGGCAACTTTCAGAGAGCCATACTCACTGTTTGTACGTCATTTAACCCAGTGAAAAATCAATGCTGGTCCAAGCGAATACCTAAAAAAGAATCTCGGTTCATTCTCAGGCGAAACTGACAGTGGCTCAGGTGAGAATATTGAGTGACACTACTTAGAAAAGTAATCTTCTCTATATGAAATGCATTGATTCTCTCTGATTTCTTCAGATCTAAGACTCCGATGTATCATTCTTTATTATAGACAGCTCACATACAGTAGGGAGATACTAGACAGTCATATAAACACATTTGTAGAAAATACAGATTATTGATTGAATTAATTACACCTCAATCAATTATTACTGTTAGAATGGATGATCATGCTAAAACTAGGTCTGAGCAGACAGTACTACAATGCCTTCAAAGACGCACTTTGGAAACCTTAGTAAGAAAACAAAAGAGCTACCATCATCAAACAGAGTCTGTGAACACAAAGACATCAAACCGCCCACTGCGTCCGTTAAGATAACACTGTGGACAAATCGCATACAGGCACCATGCACCACCAGGCAGCCTTGGCCAGCACCAGTCCCCAGCAGCTGAGCCCCCTCCGCAGGCCAGTGACCAGGCCGTGTAACAGGTAGCATCCCCAGGTGCTCCAGCCGCACTGGGGGTCGCTAACCCATCGCGCTCGGCGCTAGCAAAGCTGCGCTTAATTAGCCGAGAGGGAGCCCCTATTGGTCTGTAATGGGCCGGTTTGTGAGACAGGAATGGGGTAAGCGGAGCGGAGGGGTGAGGGAGGGAGGGAGACACGCTTATCCCTACTCTGCATTATGGATTTCCCCCCATCTGGCTGCCGACGGCTCGCTTAAACAAAAGAGAGGGGGCGTTTCCGAGATCACACGCTGAATTACAGCCACTGCCACTCAGGCACTGTGGGGCTGATAGGCAGGGCTTCTGCAGCTGGGGCAGCCCAAATTGTTCTTTTATTCTCTTTTATACTTCTTTTATTGAAGCCAGAGGGGCAGGGTAATGATTAACAGACAGCACAATGAGATGGAGTCGTTGTCAGATTCTTTTTTCTCAATTTACTTTGCTCATTTTGGAGACCCTCCCTGGTGCCAGTGCAGAACGGGGACTCGCTTGGTTAACTGTGTCTACAGAGATCAGGCTCTGGAAAATTAGAAGCTGCTCCACAGCCTGTGAGGAGCCCTCCAGTGATTTTAACAAATCAGACGTGTGTTTTAACGTTTATGTTTTTTAAACAGATTTGGTGAGAAGTTTCATTAAACGTTAATGACAGAAACTAAACTGCCGGTATTGTAAAGTATCCCCTTTTAACTTTTGGTTAAAAAGATTAAACAAACATTACTACAGAAAGCAAAACATTAAATAAGAAAAAATACAAAAAGCAATGTTCTTTAAAAACATGAGAAGAAATACTCTACATAACATTTTCTAACTGTAAAAGCGCATTTCTCAGTGTCATTACAAATAAAATGAAATGTAGTTTTAATGACATAAAGAACAGTAATAAAAGCTTCTTATGTAGCTGTGAGGAAACACTTAAAAGCCTGAGATGTTGCCTGTGATGATCCTTTTCCAGGATTTCCGGTTTCCGCTCTGATGACCATTTTGCTGCCCCTTTAAAGCCTCCTCAGGGAAAGAGGGAGAGCCATCTTAAGAACCCCCTCAACCCTTTACCTACCCCCTAACACCCCATCCTCAGGGCCAGGTGGCAATTAACAGAGAGCAATAGGCTCTTTTATCAGTTGAATAAATGAAGGGGAAGGTTGGCAGCCTTTCTGGATCCACTAAATTTCGTCTGGATGCTGCCACCTCCTCTCTCTTAGATCTTGCCCCAGTAAAGCCATTAAGACCCTGGGCAGTGCTAATGGCTCAGAGGCGGCGGTTTCGCCATAATTGCCTTCCTTTCAGGTCAGCATGCACATCTCAGGGACAAAGAAAATGATGAGAAACAGAAAATGACATACTGACTCCGGAGATGATCTACTGAGCTCAAATTCCACCTGAAACACGTACTGTTTGTTACATTTGCAACCCAAACAAAACTTCCACCTGGCAATTTTTTTTAATAAGTTCAGAGTTTCATTTGCCTGACAGTTGGAGAACAACGTTTTGGAGAACAACGTTGTTTTCTCTACTTTTATTTGTGGTTACAGCCCTGGCAGGACAGAGTAGCGTTGGGCAAACGCTGCCCTGTGCAGAACGGTCCTGAAATAGCCTTGCACCACTGTGTTTTGGGGATCTGCCACTGTTAGTAACGTGCACACAGAGTTGCCCATAGCAGCTGCAGAAATGAGCTGCATTGAACACCTTAGCTTGTCATGCAACTTTTGAACCAGCGCAGTATGAACTCGATTCTGCAGAGATGTAAATGTGATACCAGAGCGGTGTTAACATCTGAAGCATGTATAAAGTGTGTACTTAACAGAGAGTGTTATTAATACAAGGTGCTAATATAGATAATAGGGTTGTGATCACAGACAGATTCACACCCAAAACAAACCAACCATCGGGATCCATATATAGTGCAAAATGTAGAGATCAGAAAAGCACATAAAACCATGGGCTCATATTTCACAGTGAAACAACTGGGTTAAGTAGACACAAAACTCCATTAAAATGCTGCATCATGATAGATGACACAAACGAGTTAAATGCTTGAAAGATTGATGTGTCCTACCATCTCAATCTCTATGTCCTTCCATATCTCACTGTCTATGTCCTACCATCTCACTCTCTGTGTCCTACCGTATCTCACTCTCTGTCTCCTACCATATCTCACTCTGTGTCCTACCATCTCACTCTGTGTCCTACCGTATCTCACTCTCTGTCTCCTACTATATCTCACTCTGTCCTACCATATCTCACTCTCTATGTCCTACCATATCTCACTCTCTATGTCCTACCATATCTCACTCTCTGTATCCTACCATATCTCACTCTCTGTGTCCTACCATATCTCACTCTCTGTGTCCTACCATATCTCACTCTGTGTCCTAGCGCATCTCACTCTCTGTCCTACCATATCTCACTCTGTGTCCTACCGTATCTCACTCTGTGTCCTACCATATCTCACTCTGTGTCCTACCGTATCTCACTCTCTGTGTCCTACCGTATCTCACTCTCTGTGTCCTACCATATCTCACCCCCTATGCCCTACCGTCTCTCACTCCCTATGTCTCTCTCCCCCTCTGTATCCTTCTCTCAATTCTGACAAGCTGATTACTGCATGAGAAGAAGGCCAGGGTGGGTCTGTTCCCCCAGAGGACTTCCTTGCACTCCAAACACAATACCAACTTACCCGCAATCTCACACACAGTGAGCAGGGCCTGTAATTAGGCTCACGGCTTTTTATTCACCTAATCATTACGCTCTCATCATGATTTGATGCTCAATCAACTTTCTGTACAAGGTTGAAGTGCAGAGGGTCTACCATGCATGCATTACCAAAGTTATGGATTCTGAAGCTGAAATGACCCTTTGCTTATTAGGAATCTTTCCCCTATGTACCTCAGTTGTCTTTCAGAGATGAACTTCTACTTGTAAGCAAGCATACATCTTATGTATAAGGTAGCTGCATTACATTTTAGTCACGGTGTTCCATATTTCCTTTTGTCCTTTATTTATATCAATTTGCTGTGGCGTGACAATAGCGAGAGCAGCAGGGGAATATCAAATGGAGGACAAGACTTATTCAGCTCATTACATCAATTCAGTTCCTAATAAGATCCTTTATTAAAGTTCTGCCCTTCATCTACACTGACCAAGACAACTGTATATCCCACTACTTGTGCAGTGAAATATTCAAAAGGACAAAATAAATTTGAAATGCCCTTGAAACGGTGAGGCCATGGGCATAAGTTATCGTTCTAACACCAAAAAAAGACAGTGAGAATCATCTGCCGTGCACAGCCTCCCTAATAAGTGGCCTGCGATTCAGGAAAACACATAAACACCATAAACAAAACAGTTTTTTTCATACAGTCCCCAAAGAAAGGGAAAAAGTGTGATGTCGTTGTCCTGAGGAGAAGCCACATTTCTCATGTCATTTCTCATGTCAGCCTGCATGACGACATCCATTGTGGAAGAGTGATTGTTGCTTATATACGGCATGAGGCCTTTAATTATCCCTCCTGTTCCTGCGGGACGTATCACCGAGGGGGGAATCTGTGGCCTCTTTATTAGTGCATTAATATGGGTGTGGGTGGTGGTGT
>JAOYMR010000014.1:4589025-4616490 GCA_025802075.1 Tenebrosternarchus preto | reverse complement strand
TTTTAACTGTTTTTTTTTAATTTTTTAATTTTTTAAAAAATTTTGTATTTTCTTTTTAACATGCCTTTGTTCCATTACCAAAATAAATTTTTTTACCCCCCCCCCCCCCCCCCCCCCTCTCTCTCTCTCTCTCTCTCTCTCTCTCTCTTCTTGAAATACGTTCCATATATTTTCCCCTCAATATTTTCCCCATTGAAAGTTAGACTAGGAAAATAACGTTCGCCAAATTCTCTCGTTCCACTTCCTTCTCTCTCCCTCTGCTTCCTCGCCTCCCGTTAAATCTATATTTGTCTCCGTATGTCAAACTTTTCGGCAACTGTCTAATCAAAATATGTACAGAACCGTGAGTCAGGACAATACGCTTCGCACGCCCCTTCTGTGTACGTCTAATTTTTGCTTGCCAAATATAAGCACAACTCAGTACCGCATCCAAAAAACAACTAATTTCCTCTTTCTCTTACTTTGTGTTCCAACCGCAGTATATTATGCATGGACGACACTCAACTACATTTTCAAATTAGTTAAATTAGGGGGAAAACCGCGGAACTGGCAACACTAGGAATCGGACGCATTTTGCGGTCACGTCTACAGTGATGATATAAGACTATCAAGGACCATTGTGGTAATGAATCAGTATAGTAAAAGTTTAATTTTCTCTTGACAAAAAGAGTAAAGCGGCAAGAAACGTATCTGATGTCCCTCTTTTTATTAAAAGTCTTAATAAAACATTTTGCATAAAGTCTGTAAAACATCTGTATTTATTTGTAACTATTCTTATTGCTACAAAAAAATCCATACGAATAGATATTTAGGAAGATGAAAACCACTTCACCACTGGATAGATAGAAGATTAGCATCCCCGCCTAGTGGACGAAAGGCGAATGTCATCATATAATCTTTATTTTTTTTAAAAAAGTAAATATATCTATATAAAATATAAAGAAAATATAAATCGAAATAATATATCTGAATGTCGGTTATGAGAATAAGTCTCTTGTGCGTAGCATTATCAAATACAAACTTGTCGTATTTAGTTTTGTTCTGATAAGTTGCTTTTTATATATATATATATATATATCTATCCATATCTCTTTCTATATATATACAATTCTCTAATTACTGTTATTGCTGTCACTGAAAAGTCTTTTTCAGCATTTTCCAATGTCCTGAAATGAACTCTGTGATTTGTGTGCGCAGCCGGTGCCCACCACACGAGACGAGGACGAGTACGCAAACTCCCTTCCCCCTCCCCTTAGCAACAGAGCAACAGCAAGATGGCGGCCCCCAGTAACGCGGAGCATTCTCCCGAAATATCGGTGCCGCTGAAGATACCTAAAACCGAGGTCCCATCTCCAGAATCGGAAGATTTGAGTGACAGCAACCAGTACCATTCTAATTCCTCCACCCCTAACAGATTTTCACCTTTAAACGTAGGTATTTCAATATCGGGGGTCGCAGGCCGAAGTGGAACGGCCTCTGCTTCCTCCAACAGTTTCACCGTCTGCCGAGGCATGTCATGGACTCCCTCTGAAACCAATGCTTTGATTGCTGTGTGGGGCAACGAAAGGTTAGCTGAAGCGCGGATGCAGCAGCTGGAGGTAGCAGGAACAGTATTTTCTGGAAAAGCACCTGGACCAGCCATGTACGAGCGGGTGTCAAGAGCCTTAGCGGAGCTGGGATACGAAAGGACCCCATCTCAGTGTAGAGAAAGGATGAAGGTAAATAGCTAGCTAACGTTACCGCCATCCAGTACGTTAGCCTGCACCTGACCTCGTGCTAATTCCGGGTTTCGGGTCAAGACAGCAGTTGTGTTTAGAATTGTGCTAACTTATATTATTAACTAGCAATGCTCCGTCGATCATAGTACGTTTTATCAAAAGTCAAAATCAAAACAGTGGTTAGAGACCGGTATAATGTAGGCTATTAGCATGCCATAATGCCCACCGCTGTGTCTTTAATGGCCTGCTGGGTGTTGGTTTTAGAGCTTTTTCCCAAACCTAATATAACTGGGCATATGTGTGTTAAAATGTCAGACTTGCTACTCACATAAAATCAGTTCCTGTCTTTATGTTATTCACACTTTACCATTATTCAACCATAATAATAACAAACCCAGTACATACAATGTTCATGGTGTAAGTTTTTACAGTGTATGTGCCATTTGTTTCATATATTAAAATGTAGTTTGTTACCTCAGAATGCCAAAACCTTGGCAATATGGAACGTTTTTGTGGTCGTCTGCAGACCCTGCGGCGGTGCTACAGCCGTGTGAAGGAGCATGGTATTGGGAAGAGGAAGAGCAGCTACTCGATCGAGCAGCTGGAGAAGGTGTTCGGCCAGGGGGGCTGGGACTCACAGAGCTGCCAACCCGTGCTGATCAACAGCAGCGGCCTGTACCAGGAGATGGAATCGGACGGAAGCACCATGGAGGACTACCCTCAAGAGGACTGGTGCAACCAGGACCTGTCTGCTGCTTTCCAGGAGGGCGAAATCGAGGCTGGTGAGCAACCCAGCTGTGCCTCAAATGCTTGAGGGCTACAGGCTGGGCTCCCTGTTAGGTGACTCTGTGCAGTTTAAAACCAATTAAGTGAAAATCAGTGCAAAGAGAACTTTCACTGCCACAATCTGCACCACCGGACACAAAAAAATTTGCTGATTCTATGAGCACTGTGTTGGTTCTCAGAATGACTGACTCTGTGACACAAAAAATCCTGGATCCTGTGATTGTTTCTGTTTGTGGCAAATGCATAATTTCTGTTTTTATAAACTAGCAGTCATTCATATAAAGATAGTATAATCTTTGAGTCCATACATTTTATTAAAACAATACATTGTATTGGTATGTTTACATAGTGTTATGTAAATTATAGATTAAAAAAACAGATGCAATTTTTATACACAATTCATGTTCTGTATCTTTCACAGAGGAGATCCAGCTTCCAAAGAATAGAATTTTACAGCTAAGACCAGAGGTTTCTGAGCATGCCCAGTAAGTAACAAGCACCTGAAAAAGTCAAGCACAATGAATAAAGTGCACTCACTGTTTCCATAAACCTTCCCTCCAACTCTGGCTCTCAGGCCGCTGTAGCATTGATTTGAAGGCAATGGTGCCTTTTGCGAAACTCCAGACTTATTGCTTCATCTATGTGCTAATCAGCTGTACATTGTTCTTATGTTTTGTCTTTGTACCTTATGAGTTTTTTAAATAGTAAATGGTGTTTTGCTTAAAACTCATTGGTGTTTGTGACTCCCTGCAGACGACAGGAAGTGATGCAGAATGTGATGCGCATCCTGGAGTCTGTGGAGGTCAAATGGGAGCACTTCCAGACGTGGACAGACTTTTCCCGCCTGCATCTCTCCAACAAGCTTGCCATCTTTGGCGTGGGATACAACACACGCTGGCGCGAGGAGATCCGCTACCACTACGCGGAGATCAGCTCCCAGGTGCCGCTGGGGAAGCGCCTGCGCGAGTACTTCAACCCGGAGAAGACAGAGGGCCGCGTCATCATGACCAAGGTGCAGAAGATGAACTGGAAGAATGTGTATTACAAGTTCCTGGATATCACAATCAGCGAAGCACGTTGTCTAGAGCTTCACATGGAGGTGGACTGGATCGCCATAGCGGAGACCGGCTCATCGGGCTGCAGCGAAGGCTCGCAGTACCTCCTGCCAGGCGGCATCCCAAAAACGTACGGCCTGTACGCCATCGGCTACGAGGAAGGGGCGGGCTCGGGCGCGGAAGGCGGCGGCTCGCCGGCAGGAGTTCAAGATGTAGAGCGTGGCGAGGACGAGAAGACGCGAAAGAGAACATCAGCCAAAGTGATCTACTGCTACCTCGGCATAGCGGAGGAGCGGACCCTGCAGCAGTGTCTGCTCCAGCACTTCCAGAGCTCAGGCAAGCACTGCAGCCGGGCGGAGCCCTCGGCTATCAGCAGGTTCCTGCAGGAGAACTGCTCCAGCCAACACAAGCACAGTGGTTCTCCGCTCCACCTGCCCATCTATATTAAATTCATAGAGGTCGAACTAGACTTTCTCTCTGCTGGATCCTTGGTGGAATGTTTAGAAATTGCAGTCGGGTATCCTTTAAAGTTCAACAAGAAGGACACCTTGGAACTGTGACTTTCCATTGACTTGGCCTAAAAAAAATGTATTTGACTAAAGTCTGTGTGGCCCGACCATATTGAAGCAATCTAGACATTGCTCAGCTAAAAAGCTAGACTTTACAGCCAGAAGGAAAGAACTGAGCGGATTCTGTAACTATGGCTGAATGGAATCTGCATTGTCTTAGTCTGGTTTGGCGTGCGGGTTGAACATTTTCAGGAAGGCTGTTGTTGTAGGCTTTATCAGGGAGCCGTAGTCCTGTTCAGGTTGGAACGAGGGAGAGTGTGGCATCTAGATGATGCCCTCTCCATTTTAAAACTGCCTTTATTTTTATCTCTTCTACCAATGCATCAGAGGTTAAATGATACAAGTATGTGTTGGGACAAAGGCACTTTTAATTTCCCATAAAAACTCTGGGGAAAAATGAATCTAAATGCAAAGTTTATCGCTATAGAAGTCTATATATAAATATATATATTTAAGAACATCGATGTTGTCCAGCATTCCAGCATTTCCAAAAATTGCATTCAGAGGACGTTTTCAGTATTTCGATATTTGTTTATATATGTTTTTATTTGTGAACTCACAGTGTCTTTCTGTATAATTGTTTCCAGTTTACAGTATTGTTTACATGTTTGGGAGAAAAACAAAAATAATAAATGGGGCACCTTTCACTCATTTGCCATTTATTAATGATGCTGAATAGATGTCCGAAATAATGTTTTCTTGGTATTTCATTTGATGTTAAATATTTTTTGGTATTTAACATTAGATGAATCCCTGCTCTCGTTAGACTTGCTCTCGTTTTTAAGAGTTTTGGTTTGTATTTGTTTTTATTGTTTAAAATAGAAATATTTGTAAGACTCTAAAATCTTCAATTACACAAAATGATGCAAAAAGATTTATATTGCACTGAGAAACCCAATATATGGAGTAATTTTCTTGCTACCAGCAGATGGCAGCAGAAACCCGAGTCAATATCCGATTGCTTCCGCACAAGTTGTAGGTGTGAATAATTAAGTAACTTTATTTTTGGCTCCCTTTGGAGTATTGGTGTATTGTGTTGAACGTGTCTTCAGTCTTGTGCAGGTTTACAGATTGTAGTCCACAGAAATACATTTAATTAAAACCCAAAACGGGGCTGAATATCAGTGTTGATAAAAGGGCTTTAGAAGCTCTTTCTGCACACTTATGAGGTAATAGTGAACAAAAGCCCAGTAGATAAAAAAATGAAGGCAGTGCTTTTGTTGCTTTTAACATGTGCCAAGAGACATTCATTATTCAAACACAGAGTCTGCTCTCCCTATTTAGGGTGTCATTCAAGGCAGGTTACTGAGCTCCAAAAAAGTCCCATAGCTCTGCACAAAGTTGGATCCTGTAACTCTTACATCACTACACCTGCACAAATATGAACCTTTTTTATATAGTTTGGCTAGACATTTTGTTGAATAATAAATTAACAGGTTCGTTGGACCCTTACTGCAAGAAGCTGTGAACATTTTGACATATTTTAAAAATAAATTCAACATACAATTAAATCCACAAGCAAGACATGTTGTTTTATATAATAAAAAGTAAAATGTAATAACATATGGACTATTTTTCACTGTTTTAGTAAGTTTACTGTAAGCCTTCAAGCATTTATAGTGTAGTGTAATGAATATTAATGATAATTTCTGCTCCTCTATTCATAAGTCTGCTCAAATGCTTTATATATTTGTAAGTATGATAAAATATGTACAGTTATTACCAATATTGCTGTAGGAATAAAATACTTTTGTAGATATAAAATACTTTTTATTGGTTGCTATAAAAAAAAATCTGATTTGGCTGTATCATTTCTAAAGATTTTTATGTTCAGATGATACTGCGCTATAAAATGTGTATTCTGGACCAAACACACAACAGAATGGCATTTGATGCTTGCATAAACTACTGTACTTTGCTCAAAAAAAGTATTGCCCTTGTAAATTGAATCAATACAGACTTGGATAAGGATAATTTTATGTTAGTTTTTTTATATTAGGGGTAAAATGAGCAATGTAATAGACTAAGGCGGTGAAAACAGATTTACCTTGAAAATGTAATAAACATCCTGAATATCACTAATATCTCTCACATAAATGTTGTTACCCATCAGGTAAATATTTCCTTATAGGATGAACTAACTCTTGCCAGTCACAGAATCACAAAACACTTTGCTTATGTTTAAAACCAGCGTCTATGGAAACACACTATTTCCATACTGTCACTCTGTTCCCATTGCACTTTCATGGGCTGAAGAGGTGGTAAGTGGCCAGCATTACAAATGTAAACTACACTTAGCCACACTAGAATTGCAGAGTTTGCTAATAGCCAAACTGTCTGACTGCATCATACTGCATCAACCTCAACCCTGTTTCTATGGCAACTAGCCAGAGGAAGGGGGGTGGGGGGGGGGAATACGAGGAGTTGCCCCCTTTCTGAGGGCCAGCTTTGTATTCAGGCACGATTGTGTTGCCAGATGCGCTGTTGCCCCTCCCTCCCCTTTCACCTGTTTGGTTTCATCAGCCAATCAGGAACTTGAGAGCAAAGGTGAAGTATGTTCTTGTGCTGAAGATGGTACAGAAAAAGAGCAGGACTGTATAAGACATTACAGAAACTTTCAGTGTATGCTGACTAAAGCTAAGGTTAGTGTTTGCAGTCCTTATCAGTAAAATGCTTTAGGTCTATTTATTGAGATTGTATGTATTTATAATTACCAAAAAAACTAAATATAGAAAGAAAAGAGAAAGAATGTAAAATATAAAACAATGTAAAATATTACTTGACGCCGTGCAATAGCGGAATGGGAAAATCATAACAAAAAACGTATTAACGTACTACTTTAGAAACCAAGAAGCAAATGTTTGCTTAGCTACTGCAAGTGCACTGTGACTTTACTAAGCACGACAATACAAAGACTGAAAGGCAAATGCACCGTATGAGCGCGCAAGAATAAATCACCTGTAGAAAAGTGGATGACGTATAAAAACGGGGCGGTCCCTGGCGAATGCAGGTGCAACAACTAGGCAAGTAAGGCAACGTAACTCACTCAAACCTGGACTGTTCGTATCAGTTTTGCTTACCACCGTTATAACCACGCTCAACGGTTTCGAGGTCAAAGTACAACGTAAAAAAAAAATACGCGTGAAAATAACACCTGCTGTAGGCTATTCGTTACTGAACAATCGATACTTGCTCAAATCGTTGTGACTTCTTGAAGTCTCGATTTCGCTTTTTCGTCCGCGGAGACAAACATGATTTCTAAGTCGCATCTGCCGCTGCACTTTCCCCGCTGAGGAGCTGTCATTAAGAGGACGTAGGAAGATAGCTAAAGGACGCAAACCGCTTTGCCTTTGCCAAACGCAACTTGTTTCGATAACGGAAGGCTCAGAGGAGCTGGGCTGTGAATAAGAAACGGACGCAGTATTTATGCTGAGAACGGAGATCCGAATGGAGATTCGAACTTCGGAGAAACCTGGTACCATGCTGTGTGTTTTAACACTTCTGTGTTTTTGCTCAGGTAGGTTTTATGTATTTGAATGTAGTTGGTGTTCACTTTGTGAACCTGAATTTTGTTGTTCGTTTCCCTCCTTTGTAAACGACTCTCTGTAAAAAATATATAACCAGGACGGACAAGAAGCGCTCAGAATGGAAAGTGTATATATATATATATATAAGGAGAAAAGAGAATTTAAACCGTCTAGTAGAGCCACTAGAAATACTTTCATTATAGATTGTTAGGTTGTTAAAATACTATTTGATTTTAGACTGTTGACAGAGTGGACAGCTTGTATTTTATTTAATTTGTATTTCTGTATTTTATTTAATGGCAGGCTGCCATTTCCTGACATACATGAAATATGACCAGGTCATTTTTAAGTGAGGTAATCCTACAATGTGCACATCGATACACAAACAGTGCTACACATGCATGTTTTCTGAGGAAACTTTCAGTTCACCCTCATGAGAAATTTGTTACCAAAACACATATCTGACAGCCATAAAGCCATATCTCACTTGGAGTCATTAAGGTGTGGGATAGAATCACTCTGAGTCATTTTCAGATCCTTTACGAAGGAAATAACACGCGTTCCCTCGAGTCAGTGGTTTTGTTGGGATGTTGTTCATTCTTATTTGCTCAAACAGTAGTAATTTGTCTTTAGGTGACCAGTGATATTATACTTTGGCTGCAGTCTGGGACTTTATCACACACACAATCATACATGCACACCTGGACAGTTACACACACACGTATATCCATACACACAGATACACACACATTTGCAGGTGTGTCCTCCTATTGAGCATGCTATTTTTGGAAAAGGAAACGGTAGAGAATAGCATCTCGTAGAAGAAGGGAAGGCAGCACAGCACAGCCATGATGAATGTTGTGCACCAGGAAACCAGAGAATAGTTTGGCTCATTCCCACTGGAAGATGAGCAAATGGCCCTTCAGTGACAAAGAGGCTGGGGAAACCTGCTTTATGTTATTTCCCTTTTTACAGCAAATTTAATAGTTTAAAGTAGTTTGCAAGGACAAAATCAAATGTATGTATTACATGTACGGGAAGAACTTGCATGTAACAAGTGTGAAATGGACTGTTGATAATGAATGTGCACTAGGAATAGGAACTTGTTCTGGGATTTCTATGTAAACCAAAGTTCAGATCTAAAGTTAGATCATTCATTGGGTGGACCAAGTGAATGGAGATGTCTACACAATTTTTGAACTTCTGATAAGGTAGGCTAGCCTTCCTGATAAGGTAGCCTGATTTTTATGCTGTTTACATCAGTGGTGCTGAATGCAGTCATGATTAGTATCTTACATTTGACATAGAGCTTCAAGAGAAAACGCTCAGCTTGTTCACAATTTATAAATATTAGTTCCACTACTTAAGGCTAGTGTGAGAATTGTATTCATAGTAGATAAAGAAAATCACAAGTTCTCTGAGGACAGCAGTATCATTGAGGAGCCCTTCTGGTTATGCTGGTCAGAGTCTCCACAAGATAAAAGCTTAGATGATTCCAGGAAGAGTCCTCCTGCTTTTGGAACAAAGGCTCCTGCTCCAGATCTCCATTTTGTTGTTTACACAGTCAGTTTTGTGTACGACTTCCATACTGGGTGACCCGGTGTGGCAATGTGTCAAAATTGTTTTCAAAGACGGCAGGCTGTGGACCAGATTATGTTTTACTGTTCGTCTTGGTACGTATGTTTGATTCACTGTTTAGTCCTGTGTGTTGGAGTACCAAAATTCCTGCTTCAGGAGGGGAATGCACTGACTCAGATGTGGACCAGCCTCGCCTTGTCTATAAATATTATTTCACAAGATAATATTACCGTAACTGGCTACTCGTCTAAGGCCAGGCCCTATTGCCAGGACTCGGCCCTAAGTACTGAGTTAAGTTGCTAGCCATTTGTCTCTTTTCAGGATAGATTCTAAAAGCTGTAATTCTAAAACTGTATAGAATCTATGCGTTAGAATATATGAACCAGAAACTAGCAGGTGGATGTGTTTGAGGCAGGTGGGTTGGGTGTTTTTAAATCACCAAAATAAAAACATTAAAAAAAACATCACTGGTTGTTGTATTTCCCATGTTGCTCCCTGGTGTTTTCAAGATAAGACATGGTTTTCAGCAAATGTTCCCTATATCACTTTGATGAGGGTGAAGCAGTGTCTGAATTTAGTGACAGTGTGTCGTTTAAATGGATGTGTGAGAAGCCTCTCTCTCTCTCTCTCTCTCTCTCTCTCTCTATCTCTCTTTATCACTCTCACTCACATTATCGCTCCTCTCTCTCTCTCTCTCTCTCTCTCTCTCTCTCTCTCTCTCTCTCTCCCTCTCTCTCTCTTTTTTTTCTCTCTCTATGCTGCTCTTGGTCCCTAGAGGAATGCGCTCAGTATGGGACAGAGGTCATGAGAAAACTAGTGAGTTAGTTTCCCAACACAATTTTACACACACTCCTCTGTTTATAGTTATCTTCTTCCACTAAAATCTGTGTGTGTGGAGGGGGGGTGGTGGTGGTGGTGCTTGTCACTGTGATTATTACGAAGCAGTGAGGAGACGTCTATATTCTAATGAGACGTTTTGCTCCATCTTACTGGTGCCTCTGACAGACTCACTAATTGAGAATATTTTTAGCCAGTGTTTCGTTCTCGAGTTGTTTCCCAAAGACGGGCCCGTGACATGGTAGTTTGCCTTCTTGTTGGCAAAACAAACAAATACAATTATAGAGTTTCTGTCTTTGTGATAGATGGGACACTATTCACACACAGACCTAAAGCATAATGCAGGTGTTTTATAAAGAATGTATAATTTGATGTATTAATTGATGTGTTTGTGTGTTCATGTATGACATGATGTCATGGAGTTCACCACACATCTGCTGGTGCCTCCACACTTCTGTACTGTGGCTCCTGGGTGCTCTTACTGAGAGTATAGAACATAATAATGCATTAGTAATAACATGATACATAACATGAGATTATGTTATGACATGTAAACATATTTAACATAGTAAACATATGTTAAGTCTGTTTGGACAAAACTGATTTGAGGGAGAGAGGTAGACAGAAATGGGGAGAGAGACAAAGAGTGAGTCAGAGAGGGAGAGAGACAAGGAGTGAGAGAGATGGAGACATACTAATAGGAAGAGAGAGAGAGAGATGGAGATCTAGCCAACTTGTCAGGCTGTGTGCAAGAGGACAGTGAGGGGAAGGTCTGGTGCTGCACTTCATCAACACTTGAAGGTCATAGAGATGGATTCAGCTTCTACAGCTCATTACTGTCAAATCTTGAGAACACAAATACTCTCCCTCTCTCTCTCACACACACACACACACACACACACACAGCCTCACCCATCTTCATCCATAATTATACACACAAACCTAAGTACTAATGGGGGTTTCTTGAACCTGCATCTGTGTTTTGGTCTCTCCAACAGTCATTTTTCATGCTGTATTATGATTATAGGGCCAGTGATATCAGTATTGCACGTTGGTCCTGTTCAGACGTGTGACTCATTTATGTCACCAAGAGTTCTGGACAATGGTGTTATTGCTCCTATCAGAAAGCAAAGCTATGATATCATGTTCACATTGTGCTGACTACGATATGACATTATATTGGTGATGATAATTTTCTTCTGGGAAGGGAGGTCCTCAACTAAATCATGGGTTTTATGAATAAACTAAAATCAGTTCATTTTTGATGATAATTGTAGAAATGTTACTCCATTTAAAAAAAAAAAAAAAAAACAATTTTTTTCCCCCGTTCTGGCTAAATGGACAAAGCCCTATCATGAAAGGTTCTAAAAGGCATTGATCTGCGAGCGTGGAAGAGTGAGAATGTGCTCCTAACACAGAGTGATGGCTTTTAGCAGTGGATTAGATGCTCTAAAATAAGTTTACCGTATTTAGATTTAAACCCTATTGTTTAAAGCCACTGGCTCTTGGGAAAAATCCATGTAATGCCAATACTGATCCAGAAGTCTGACTTCTATGCAAGGAAATAATTCTACAACCCCAAAATGGAGATGTTTGTTTCCTGCACATACTGTATATAGAAACATACCTACAGAGCAATATAGGCCCGTGTGGCTCCCCTACTGCTCAGATGTGTTATGATGTCATGCATAGATCTACACTTGTAACAGTGTTAGTAACCACATGATCACTTCAAAGGGAGTGAATGGATTTCAAGCAGGATCTGTGGGGGATTATATCTGGATTTAACGCATTCTAGTTTAGGAATATTTTTAGTGGGCGAAAGGAAAGACCTCTTAACATCAGCCAGCTTGAAGTAGGATCTTCTGTTTTGCGCGTTACTGTGCAAAAGTGTCATCCTTGAAAATGTCAGTGTTGCTTTGGGTCAGCGTTGGGTCTTCCATGTTTTTTTTTTTTTTATATATCGTGTTGGTGGTCGTGGACGAAGTTCTGATTATTTACGTTTCCACTCCACTCCACTGTTTGTAGTATGGACTGCAGGGTAATGCTACATCCTCCCATTAACTGACAGAACATGAGTTATAGGTTCCCTCTAACCCTCATTGACATTTCAACATGGGGCAGGCACTTCATTACACTCTGATCATTGACTTTCATTGATGTTCGTTCTCACTTCTGCCATTGGGCACATTCATCTCTGTTGAATTATTTATGGTGATTTTTAATGATAAACAGATGTTGTTCTTTGTAATTGTAGTGTATTTAGTATAATGTACTAAAGACACTTTACCTGCCAATCTCTCCCATTGTCCATCAACATGATGGTGTGGGTGTGGCTTCCTGTCACACATGAAGCTGTATTCAGATCTTCAGCAGATGCTTGTGCTCCTGGCTGCTTCATCCCCGCAGTGCTGTGACATGACACTGCCCCACTGCTCAAAGACTACTCTCTAGAGCTCTCTAGAGATCAAATACAACCATACTCTACATGACAACATACAGCAAATAGATATTCAAATGACTTCAAATACTCAAATACTACAGTTCTCCAAATGGTGTCCCATTGTTAATAGACTACTCAAGTGGAGTTCTAGAATTCTCATTTGAGTTCCGTTTTCCATGACGCCTACAAAGATGCTTCCAGCAACAACATTTCCTAGAAATTGCACCTCACACAAGCCTGTGTTACAGCAATGCAACATGTCCTCCCTGGATCCTCCAGCTGCCTTTACCTACCACTGGCTGTTCCATGCTCTGATCTGGAAGTGGTGCTAGGGAGTTCATCTTCTCCTCCTCGGTTTAAAAATAGCCCAAGCTGTCTTGATACCCCCACCCCCCACCCCACCTCCCCCCGACCCTATCGATAATTCAGACCATAATTACTGCGTAATATATAATTGAGCACTTGATGAAAATCTACAAAATGTTCATTTGAAGAGTTTCACCCTTAACCTTGTCTAGCTCAGCAGGCTGACAGCCTGGGGAACTCAAGCATGATAATGAGACGAGAGATTCTAAAGATTTTTATCTCTTTGCTCAGCTGGAACATCTCCCATATGAAAAGGAAATAATTACTTTACTTACATGTTGTTACTTATATCTGGTGGGAGTGAAAAGGTTGCAAGCAGGTACTTGCATTTGACATTTTTGAGTCATTCTCAATAGAACTGAGCACTATATTATTAACTGAGCATATCCAATAAATATAATTCCTTTTGATCAAAATAAAGTTCACTAGCCTTTAACCAGGTCATCTAAAGGGTTCACTATAGTGTTTTCAGACACATCACTTATGCACCAGTGGTATTACAATGTAGTTTCTGCCCACACTGTGCAGTGCTACACTCCATACAAGTGAAAATGGTTTTGACTTCATTACAGTTACTGGAAAGCCATGCATAGCATGTGGGCATTTGGCAATGTTGAGGAGATGTGGGGTTTAAAGACCCAGAGCATTACTGAGCCACATTTGCCAGTCTAATTAAGACAGTGAGGATTATTGCAGGGATTATTACGGTGTCATAAAGTGTGAGCAAATTAGCTTTCTGCTTTAATCTGAGAACAGCAAGTCTGAGTCAACTGTGAAGAGTGTGTGTGTATTTGTGTGTGTGTGTGTGTGTGTGTGTGTGTGCTTGCTTTATAGAATTCCTCCCCCCCCCGTCTTTTGCTCAATCCTTTAGTCACTGGAGTGTTTTGGGAGATGGGGCTTTAATCTCAGATCTTATTCGTTACACACAGTCAGTTCCATTGACATGTATGTAAACATGATTTGCCGTCTAGACTGAACGCACAGGAGTCTCTCTCTAGCCCTTCCTAACGTGCTACAAGGTCTGCACACGACAGGCTGATCTGAGGAACACGGAGACACACAGAGTCACTGCACAGCAGGAGGACACAGCATGCAGACTGTAGTCATCACTTCACATTTACATGCTGCACTGCACTGCCTTGGTGCACTTTGCTCAGGGCTGTGTGTGTGTGTGTGTGTGTGTGTATGCATGCATGTATTTCAGATATGGCTTTTTGTGGAAAAGGCATACATCTGCATATAGAGTTGAGTTCAGTCTGATCACCACAATATTGCTAACATCTTTTAAGACTGGCTTAGATGAGACTGGTTATTTATAGTTTGTATCCATATTTATTTATATAGATCTAAATTGTGATGGCACTGGTAATTTACTTTAACAGTAAGAGTTTTTCTGTAAGTAAAGCACCCTTATCCCCAATGACATTATGTGATTGTTTATGTAGTTTGCATGAAGGCTTTGTTGGTCTCTCTGATTCTGCTGTGCTGTTACTCTAGTCCTGTGAGTTTCAGTGTATGGGACTGTAGTTCTTACACAGGCCCATGGTCACGTTGATTGCAGTGAGGGTGTGTCTGTGGGAACTCGAGACCAAACACAGTCGCTCAGGGATGGATTTCCTCTCATCTTCTCTCTCTATCTCTCTCTCTCACACACACACACACACACACACACACACACACACACACACACACACACACCCTATCACATAATTTTCATAATTGCTCTAACTGATCAAAGAAGACCTGATCTGTGTGATAAGTCAGTGTTTATTATGTAGACTGGATGAAAGACAAACACTACCTGTGCTTTTCAAGATCCTGACCGAGACATCGCCATGACGTCACTGTGAAACCGGCATGAGCTCATCAGCATGTCATTTGAATGTTAATGGATTTATAACTTCTCTCAGGAGGGAAAGTTACAGTAATGGTTTTGTTATATGCAGACGTAACCATTTCATGTTCATCTTTTCCTACAGTTCTTTCTGCCACCCCTGGTGCCTTAAAGAAGCTCCAATTAACAGCATAATTAAAGCTTGTGTAATCAAAATTGTGAGTAGGTGACTGCATTATCTTACAAGCATAGTGAAAAAACAAAGTGCAAAAAATTATTTTGGCGTTAAAGGATAGTTATGTAATTTTACTCTCAACCATGGCTGCAGTTGATAAAACAACAGAGCAAAATAATTTTAAAAATTTAATACGTGAATAACAAAAATTTTGATACTTGAATAATAATAATACAATGTTTTAAATGTTACATATTTAATTATCATTATTTTAGTTTTTTTCCAGGATGCTCATATTCTTATGGTATAGGTTTGTGTGAAGGGGAATTAGATCTCTTTGCCAAAAACACTTGCGTTATGTAACAATCATAAAATTGTTACTTGTGCAGTGTAACTGTTGTAACCTACTGCAGGGAATACGGAGGCCTTCAGTCTCCCGTATTTATTTCTCCTTCAAAGCTCCAGGTTTTCCTTGTTTTAAGTGAGGTGACTAACTGTAACCTGATCTCTCCTAGCAACCCTGACCCATCATTAAACGTCATCTCCGCTGCAAGCTGTATCAACCTCTACCATAACCTGAGAATGACAGTAACATATAGGAGGATTTCAGATTAAATTTACATAACGCTAACATTTTATTTTAGTAACCAAATTGTGTAGCTATGTAAATTATAGGTGACAGAACTAAACTATTTGAATGTTTATTTAACTCTTGCAAAATTAGTTTTTATTTATTAAAATTGTTAAGCATTTTCTTTATATAAAAAGTATAAATATGTTTGGTTAAATTTAATTACCTACAAGTGAATATTATGAAATGAAACAGCATCTTAGAAAGACTTTAGCTGTAAAGGTAATTCAGCTATGTTTTTGGTTAGTCCACCATGGTTATTCTCTTAATTAAGCCATACCTGTCCTCTCTGAGTAATATGCTAGTCCACTCCATATAATAAGGGCTTTGTCCATCTTTTTTTACTAGTCTACAGCACAAAACATGCTGTGTTTCCTCTGCTGATGGTCACTATGTTTGCTGTCTTTATGAGTTTATCCCTACAAGTCATGTTTTGTTTATTTGTTTGTGCTGTGTGGAAAGAGTTGAACTCACAAGGCGCGGGAGAAAAAGTGAGGTCTGCATTCGAAAGGACAAACAAGCCTCTTCTCAGGGGTTAGTGAGAACTGGATGGTCAATATCTGACCTTCTGTTCTTTTGTTCCCCATTAAAAATCAAGTGCTAAGATTGAATCCTGTAAACGAGAGAAGCAAAGGCATATTTATACCTGCTAGCAGTGTCTGTCCGGGGGGCAAACAGACCCTGGGTGAATAAACATGCTGTATTTTTCTTCCTAATCTGCAAAGCATTACTAAATCACATCGTTTCAGCAGCCATTTTCTCACAGTGTGTTTTCTTTTGAATTTCAAAGAGAAAGAGCGAGACTGGACCGTGAACGGGTCCAGCACATCCCTGGGGTTGTGTATCTCCAGGAAGCACATCCGTTTGGGCCCTTCCTCTCCTCTTGTCTCCACTTCCTTTCCACGTTGCCTACCACTCCCTGATAAGCTGTGGCATTCTCGCACATTGCAATTCCTCAGTTCCCAGATCAGCTCGATAACGGCTTAAAATAAATAAATGCATTTGTCGGGCGCGGTTTTGCTGGCGTGTGTCTACCAGTCTGCAGCGTGGTGATATAGAGGGAGGAGCCACGCGGGGCGGGAGCTGAGATAGAGGAACTGTACGCAGGTCTGATGGATTGGGATTTAGTTGGCTGATGCAGAGTGAGGAAGTGTGTGTGTGTGTGTGTGTGTGTGTGTGTGTACGCGTGTGTGTGTGAACGCATGTGTCTGTGTGGGAGTGTGAGTGTGAGTGTAGTTGAATAACTCCTATTCAACTCCTCTTCTGGATGCATTGAATTTTTGCCTTCCAGAATCAAAGTGCATGAAGTCAATTTTAAAGTCCCTCTAAATCTAAGTCAGACAGGCCAAAGTGTATAAAAGGATGGAAATATATAGTCAGTGGAGAATCAGAAGACTAGGAATCTGAGACTAGCCCTAATATGACGTCTTAAAGATATTTATACTTAATGTCAAGAAAAGTCACCATATCCTTGTATTATTTACACAATACCATTGTGAAATTAACTCTTTATTAAACAATAGCTCATAAGAAACCTTCACAGATTATTTTGGTCAGTGTTGGTTTGGTCTGTGGTCTAATCTCAACAGGATGGGGGGGGACATGGCTCTGTTGGCCAGGCCTCCACCCTTCCTTCCTGTTACTGGATCTCTGTTAGACACCAGAGCAGTAAAGAGGCGCTTTGTAGGCTTCGGGAGACCGGCGCTATTGTCTCCTGTCTCGTGGGACCTGGTGTTACCGAGGGAAGTCATGCTGGCTGGCTAATACACTCCAACTAGTGATGCAAGTCCTACGTATTAAATTATGGAGTAGAGCATAATAATAACAGGTTACCAAGAAACAAAGGTGAAAACGGTAGTTTAGGTAGTTTAGTACCATTTCAGAAAGATATTGACCTGTACCTTAAAACCTTGACAGTAATCATCAACCCTCAGATAAAATGGCATAGTCTTTGTTCTTGGGCAGAAGGTGTTATGAACCCAAGCTGCTGTGTGACTTTGTATTTTTTGTTAATTCAGTCTGTTTAAATCTTGTAGTTCCTATGCTACCTTAAATTGGTGCAGTGTGTTTTAGTCAGGAATATATTCAGTTATTTAAGATGTTTTAGTCTGGAATATATTCAGTTATTTAAGATGTTAGAGTAATGCAAGTGAAAGGCTTAATGAAAATGGTGTGTGTGTGTGTGTGTTAAGACTGCCGTCAGCCAGAAGTGCTCGAGGGAGGTGACCAGGCTCAGTATCCAATGAATGAGATTGAGCCCAAGTGGAGGCAATACAGCATGTCTCAGAATGGCAAGAAAGGGTTAACAGAGACATACTTCACTTCCTGCTCAGAATTTTACACAGCAAATATGGCACCTTTACTGATCTATTCACACATTTCACTCTTGGGTTCGAGTCTTTTATGGACAAGGATACTGATGCAGTCACTGACTGAGGTTACGACGTGGCAGATAAGACTGCTTCACAATGAGCCAGAAGCTAGGGCCAGCGACCTGGGTGTCCACGGCAACACTTCCTGTCTCAGTCCCTTTTTAAGCCTTTAGTAGGATGTTTAGTAACCAGGAAAAAATATGTAGAACAGATTAGAATTTTCAAAGTCTTTAGTATGAGGAATATTTAAGCATTTTCAATCCCAACGTGAGTACATTCATGGCATATGGCGAATAGTAGAAGTCATGTACATGGAAAGCTATCAAAATGATATTGCCTAGTCAGTCAGGGTTTTCAGTTGGAGGGTGATGTTTGATGGTAGGCTGCAGAGCATTTAGATTGGGTTAGAGCAGGATGGGCTCTGAAGTGTAGGAGGATTGAGGGAACTTCTACAATGGCTGTAGGATAGGAGAGGTGGAAGGTGATGTTATAAATCTGAATGAAATGGTTGGGATGGTTGAGTGTGGGATTTGACTGTTTGCATTTCCAGTAGAATGATGGTGACATGGTGGCTAAGAGTGATGTCAAGAACTATTGTACTACTGACCCTTAGAAGGACTAAAATGTATACACACTGAATAATCCTATATTTACTAAATGCCGTGTTTGTGTGTGTGTGTGTGTGTGTGTGTGGTGCATGTATTAGTAATTAGATCTACCAGTGACATCACATGTTGCTTTTTGAATCTCTCACCATGATGTCATTCATTCCGAGTGAATGAAAACAGATGAATGAACAGGACCTTGTCTAAAGTGTATGAAGCCTGATGATTGCCTTTGATTTATTACCCAGAACATTTTTAGGAGTCATTTTGAAACCAACCTCAGTATCACTGGCATGCTGTGGTGTGAATCTAAGGCAGGCTATCTAACCAAGATATCCCACAAATGTACTTGAACTGAAATGGTTATGCATGGAAAAATGGACTAAAATATGGTCTATCCATAATGCAGGACTGATCAGAAAGCATTTGGCTGAGGTTTTTGCTCTTAATATATCGCTGTATCCTCAAAGATACAAGTGATTCAGATTCTGATTCAGAATAAATGAACCTGGAATATCATGTATGGTTAAACACCAATCAGAAGGCAGATTGAAAATAACCCTGCTGACAGCTGAGTCTCCCAGCTCACACCCACAAAGCCACAAGCATCAGCAAATATGTATTGAAGGGTTTATTAGAAACTGAACGCCTTGTGGTGCTGTTGTAAAGAATAGCCAGCAATGCTTGTACACCCAGATATTCTCTCTCTCCCCTCTCTCTCTCTCTCTCTCTCTCGTCTACTCTATGCACATTCATTTCCATTACTATTATTACTATATTATTAATTTTTATGCAAATACTCCAGGAGGATCGCTTTATTGTGTCACTGGCCACCCAGCAGAGGGGACATGCCCACTCCTACACACACACAACGCCAGTCCTGCTTACAGTCACCCTTCATGGGTGACCCTTTAGCCGTCAGCTGTACCTGCACTGTTCACACGTCCTTCACTGCTTCGGTGTTTCAGCTCTTTGAGTTACTGCTGCTTGTACTTTGTTTCTTTTTTCTATTTTGCTTCTGTTTTGAGTTGAGTTGAGTTGAGCCGTATGGAGCATAAAGATTCTCTTAACGTTCCCTCGCCTATCGCTGCCGCCGTCGCATACAGGAATCTCACGTCGGCACACGTGAGGGGATTGTTTGGGACGTGTGCTTGATGAAGCAGTTTGTCTGAGTTCTTGTCGGCCCTCCTGTGCTTGCCTGCTTTCAGCTTTGTAAACAAAAACAGGCTCTTAGTGAAATGAGCAATCTTTGTGAATAAGACTAATGTAGCAGAAGACGATAGTCGTTTGGCTTTACGTTTTAGGTTCACGGTTGAAACATACCTCCAGGGACATGGTAGAAATGACTCTACAAGGAACAGAATGGTTTTCTAGACGAATGTTAAAAAGAAATCGAAGGAATACAAATAGTTGTAAAAGACATAAGAATGTTATTTAAACAGAAATAGCTGGATTTTTAAAAAAAGGTTGTATGTGTTGTAGATGCCATGTTGATTTGTATGAAAAGTAATTACGAAAATAATAGCATAAACTTAGATTATTAGAGTCAACGTCAAATATATGTATATAGTTCTTTTTTACAACATGTATGGGTCCACATTCCTAATGAACAAACCAGTGATAAGGGAAAACTCCCCGTGACTGGATGAGAGAATGGATTAGCATATCTCTACCACCACTTGAAATTAAGAGTTTACAAATGATAAGAGTGGTCTAATATGGAAATATGAACCTTAGCCAATACGAGTAAAGTCAAATGAATACTGTAAAGTGTATGTATGAAATGAGGACTTGGCTGTGCAACTGGATATCACCTTATTTGTTCATATATGTCTGTGCTTCTCTCATGCAAAGCAACATTGATATGACTGTCATACCACTGCATATTTCTCATGATTTTAGTATGTCTGATTCTACATTATGATAGTCCACTGAAATGCTATTACTGTTGCCTTGTTTCATTCCATGGGCTTTTGGGCAGTTCTGTCTGTCTGAAGTCCTTTTAGGAATTCAGCCAAGTATGTTTCCATAAACAGTTCTTCATCATTTATGGGGCCATGTTGTCATAGTCATGTTTCCCCAGAACAAATAGTTTTCCTTTAGAATTTGAGGGTTAGGGTTCATTTAGTCAAAGCACTTTTAAACGGGCAGTAGTTTCATTCAGGGACACTGGAATTACATGATAGTTTTGCAGTTTTAAATATTATAGGCAGAATCAATTTAGGAGGGTGTGAGAGCATAAAACGGAGGGGGGTTGTGGGCTCTAGAGGAATCCTCCCTCGTCTCTTCAGTTTCCAGTGACGTATGTTAATCACAGCTCACACGCCTGGTTGCTTCAATCACTGCCTCTAACTGTTATTTCAAGCACACCTCCAGAGATCCTTTCAACATTTAGACACAAAGTCTAAGTGAGACAAAAACTGCATATTAGCTTTCGTCACCGGCCAGGCTAGTTGCTCGTGTGGGATGTTTCACTATGAAACTGCACTAAATGTTTGCCGGATACCCAAGTGATTTGACAGCATGTGGCTAACAGAAACACTGCGAGATTAAGCAGACATGGAACTCTAGCTCTCGCCATGCCAGGCCTGTGTGGTGCAAACCACACTGGATAATACTTGTCCTAAAGTGACCTTTTTCTACCCTTTTGAAAATATTTTAAGTCACCAGTACTGAATTCTTATCTGACTTCTTTTGTTTGAGCTACATATAAGAATAGTAGAAAGCAGAACTATTAGAATGTTTAACTAAAACCAGCACCATTAACACATATCCATTTAAATATCAAAGTAAGATTAATGCTTAATTCACACTGTAACAGGTTTTACCTTTTCTCCTCATTTTATCAAGGAATTTTATTCAAACTTAATTTATATGCTAATTTGAATGTGCACAGTTTTATTCAAAGTTCCCATGAGTATTTACCCACACAGACATTTGGAGATTAAAAGAAGCACTAGCACTGTGTGCCTGAAAATTGCTCTCAACTGCACTCTCCTCTCTCTCTGTATAATATATGTATGTATGTATGTATGTATGTATGTATGTATATATATGTATATACATATTTACATTACATTTACAATTATGGCATTTGGCAGACGCTCTTATCCAGAGCGATTTACAGAAGTGCTTAGGGATACTTAGGGATAATATCTAGTGTAGCTCAGATAGACCCGAATTCATATACTCTAAGATGGAATACTACCAGAAAATATGGTCTTATGATACACCAGCCTTTCCTATAACCATAATATACAGCTAACTTGCAGCTAAGTCCTGTAGCCTGAATATACAGATAAGTTACATAACTGAGGAAAGAAGACAACAAAACAGTAGCTAAAAAAAACTGAAGGATATATTCTATGTCAAGTGCTTGCGAAAGAGGTGGGTCTTCAGTTGGCATTTGAAGACCGCAAGTGATACATAATATATATATATATAATACAGTACTGTGCAAAAGTCTTAGGCAACCATTAAGTTTATTCTTTTATTGATTTAACAGTGGTATAATGACCATATATAATTACTAGAATACAACCAGAAAATATAGGACATTTCTATGCAGTGTTGAATGTATGTATATGTATATAATCACTGTCATGCTCTCAAGCACGTCTGGGCAGTAGTTAGATAGAAATGGATCCACTGCTACATGAGTCTTGTGTGGCAAAGATAATCACATTTTGCAGGTTTTGTAATACATGGTGTAATCCAGGCAGAATTTATCATCTTAATCCAGGGTGTCCTGAATCAAAAGTGATGAACTGATATCAGATCATCTCACAGAGCTGAGATTTTTTTTTTTTTTTTTTGATGTGCAAATAATACTGTATGTATGAGAAAATGAAAGGCAAACTCTTGAACTCTGAGAACAGTCATGGCTTCTCTGAATGCAGGAGGCAAAGTATGATTCACAGACAATAGGAGGATGTGACTGGTGTGGTGACTGTGTAGGATAAGAGTAAGGTTTAGTATTGTTTAAAGGTACACAGAAAAAGCTTTCCTTGTTTTTCTTGTTTTCTTATTGTACCAGATGGATTTTTCCTCCAGCCTATTTAGCCTACAAGAACATTTCAAATGACTGGACATCTTCAGAGTGATCTGTTTGTATTTAAATTGGCTCTAAAATCTGTACTTTCAATAGCCATTAATATGGCTCAAGGGCATTAATGGCCCAAGTCCATTAATAACATTAAAGATTTTTAACATTTAAGGCTATAATACACTGCACTTACTCTTTGGAATCTTATTAGGAAATAAATTGTGTACAAAAACACCCCAAAAAGAGCAGACAAATTGTAATGGTAAACGTGTTACACAGGCAATGTATCTTGTAAGGTAAGCTGTTACAAAATTGCAGACAACACTTATATTTCTTAATATACCTTCAGTACAACTGGGTCTTTAAGGTTTTGTATGCCACAGTGATGCTGATGGATTAATTTATTACCTGTCCCAACAACATCCTATCATGAAAAACTCTGCATCCCATGTGCATGCGACTATGGTCGAGTGTGTGCGATTGTGTGGGTGCGTGTGTATGTATTTGTATTTCTGTGTGCATGTGTGTGTGCCTCTGAGAGTGTGTGCATGTGTGTGTGCCTCTGAGAGTGTGTGCATGTGTGTGTTTTGTCTGCTTTTTGGATTGGGTCCCAGTCTTTGTTTTTATCATTAAGTACAGGTCCTTCCTGTCTCTCCTGGCTGTAAAAGGCAAAGGAAACGAGCGATTTTAGGTGGAAGCTGGAGAGATAGGTGGGTGGAGGTGGGGAGATGGGTGGGTGGAGGCGGGGGGATGGGTGGATGGAGGATGGAGAGATGGGTGGGTGGAGGCAGGGAGAGATGGGTGGATGGAGGCGGGGAGAGATGGGTGGGTGGAGGATGGAGAGATGGGTGGAGGCGGGGAGATGGGTGGGTGGAGGCGGGAGAGATGGGTGGGTGGAGGCGGGGAGAGATGGGTGGGTGGAGGCTGGGGAGATGGGTGGAGGGCGGGGAGATGGTTGGAGGGTGTGTTCTGGAACACATGTAGAGGAGCTGAAGATCCTGTCACTGTTGGTCCTTGTCTCCAGGTGCACTTTTCCCATAACAAACTGCTGCTTTACAATGTTCTGTTCTACCAGGACTCCAGTGAAACTGACTTCGATAAAAGCTGAGTCTGTGCTTGACAGCTGCTGTTGCAACAAGAATCTCATCTCTGAATTTCTCTAGTGTCACAGCAGTTACACTGGTTGTTTCGTCCCAGGAGGTATGCTCTCGGCAGCGCAACCATAAGTAAACTACTTAAGTTCGAGCACGTCAGCGCATCAAAGATCAACTTCACCTGACTCTGTGTTCTTGAGTTGAATGTTAAATACTGTGGATGGTCAGGAGATATTCCTTGTTGGTTGTGTAGACCTGCCCCACTTCACCTACAGTTGTTCAGCAGGAGCTCCCTGCAACATCACATTCAGCCTTTGTTGTCGCACACACAGACTTGTGCACAGCTATAATAAAACCACACACACCACACACACACACACACACACACACACACACACACACACACACACACAGCTTACATAACGCCACACACAAACCTTCTCCCATCTTTACCCCGCAATTAAACTAATCCGTATGCACATATCTCTCTCTGTCTTGATAGTTCAAGTATATCCTCTACTCTGTTGTCTGTAATTACCATCGTGTGTATTTAGGGGTTGGGTTGAGGGTAAATGAGTCTTTTCTGCTTTCTGATAATTGGTTTCTCTGCATTTTTTCTCTCTTCAAACTAACTTATCTCCCTGCCCACCTCTGTTTACTCCCCATTTGTGTTTCATTGACCTGGCAGGCAGACGGACCAAATCCTTCGAGCTGTGATCAGTGTCTCTTATAGCAGCTGACCGAGCTCAGCGTCCAGGCATCTGTCAGTCACCGTGTCTCCGATTCACAGGGGCTTGATGCGGTACATCCATATCTCTCCCAATCCTCTCCAGGGGGACTGTGTTGAAGATGAAGCCCAGAGTGTCTGATTTAGAACTGTAGCTTTGAGTTTGCTAGTCACAGTGCAGCTGGTCATTCTACAGGGTATCAGGGACATTTCAAAGGGCTTAACGAAGCTTAAAACTCTGGACCCAAGAAGGTCTGGAGGATGGAATGACGTTATGACATCACTTTGTGACTTTGATAAAGTTTATGGAGGAAGGCAGGGCTCCACCCAGCTTCTAATGGGGATGATGAACAGAGCAGCAATCAAGAAGTTCTTCCATGCAAAACATTACTGCACCCATGAACAAAACAGTGTCTTGCCCTGTCCTGCCATTCAGTGATCTGTAGACTAGTAGAGAACTTGAAGCCAGGTGAAGTCCTGTTTTCTGTGTCCTGGTCAAAACTCACAGCAACATCCTGAATAAGTTGTAGCTGTTGAATGGTCTTAGGGGTGTCTAATTAAGAGTCCATTATAGTAGTCGACCCTGCTGAAGATAAAAGCATGCCTGACTTTCTCTAGGTGTCGCTTCAACATTAAACCTTTGATTCTATCTGTTCTTCAGGTGAAGAATATAAAATATACTCTGTTGTATTGTGTTGTATGTATTTTAAACATCCTTGCACTGTGGAGGTTTTGGGAGAAAGCTGATACTGTACCCTTAGCATGTAAATCAATACTGGGCCTAAATCATTAGAAGGATGATACCCATTCAACTTTGTTGCCTTTGTATTTCCACTACAGTACTGCACTATCACATAACACTCAAACTTAAGCTACTTTTTAGAGAATGTAATAAACATTGTTAGCCACAAAAATCTATCAGTAGAACAGAACCCTTGTCATTCTACTGGTGTTAATGGAAAAAAAGGATTTGAACATAAAGGGGCATCACCTTTTACTCACTGACCCCTATGTTCGTGCTTTTAGGTCCGTATTTAGAATCGGGCCGTACAGTGTTAAAGTTTCTGATGTTACTATGTTAAGTTGACAGTTTGTGATTATGAATTGTGTTCTCAAGAGTAGAGCAAAAGAAATGAGACTAACAGAACCACGTATATAATTCAGATCTGACCCAGCTACTGCTGTGAGTAGATTAATAGCTATAGATCAGAATGGGGAAGGGCAGATAGCAGTATTTCTCTATCTCTCTCTCTCCCTCTCTCTCTCTTTCTCTGTCTCTCTCTCTCTCTCTTTCTCTGTCTCTCTCTCACTGTATATCTCTCTCTTTCCTTCTCTCTGTCCCAGCTGCAGGCTCCCTCACAGTTCTTATCCTCGTTCATGTGGGCTTTGTAGCGTAGCTAACAGCAGGCCCTCTATTATAAGAGAGATTACTGCAAACGTCCCTCATTCCACTGTAACTACCATGCTTCCCTATCTCCCTCGGTGTCAGGCACTCCCACTCTCCCTGCTGACAATCCACTCACCACTGACCATTCATCTTCATTTTATCTTCCACCTTCTACCAACCATCTCAGCACAGCATCTCACAGGTTCTCTCATTTCCTTCTTCTCTTTCTTTCTATTTGCTCTTACTCTTTTTGTCAGTTTGATCGAGAATTCATGCTAGTGGCAGTTAACTGTGTTATGAATCTTTGCCTAGACTTTATATACGAGCCGTTTCAAACATCGGAAATGTTCTTCTAGTCATGCAAATGGCAAGATTCAAATGAAAATATGCAAAAAGCTGTTTCTGGGAGTAGAAAATGCCATTCCAAATGCCAGAAGTAATGTAGCAGGTCATTAGATGAGCTAGTGTGGCGAAATCGTTTCAATTAGATTAGATTAGATTAGCTCGTAGCCCTGATGGAAGCTGTCATTAGACAGCTGTGATAATGGCTAATCGTTAATGGCTTTAGGGCCACTTCTCTTGTTTTTGATTTCTTGACAGTGTTTCCCAGTAACTCTCCAATTCAAGGCTGGATTCACACTTTTCCTGTCCTTTTTTTATCCCCTGTTTTTTGTGTGTTAGCTGAATGGTGACTCGGGTTAGGGTTAGGGTTAACTCCTCATGGCAGGTCAGATGTCAGCATCTGTAAATCAGCCTCCTTCTTCTTTCCACCTCCCTGAAATCTCAAAAAAAACAAAAAAAACAACCAGGACTCTTTGCAACTCCCCAGTGTTTTTATTAGATTAATATGATCTTGTGCTTTCCGAATGAAGACTTTCTGATGCCCTCCAGACCTTGGAAAAGTGACCGACAATGCTTGAAAACCCAGGTGTGTTTCTGCAAAGCCTTTAAGCTTGGTGTTGATTTATAAAGAGAGAGTGTTACAGGGAGCACACAACAGAGCAGAGCACGTTCATCCTTTGTGTATACATCACACACACTGAGATCGAGGCCTGATTTACTGTTTGGTCTGTTGGTGTTTCCCACTAGAAGTTGCCACTGTCTCATTTTCTCGGTGTGACCGAGTGTTAAGAGCCAGATTTCACCTTAATGCAGTAATACAGTGAACAAGAAACAATCGTGTTCAGATGCCATAAAAGTGAGCAAGTTGCGATTGTCGAATATTTGCCTCCCCCTTCTGGCGACTGAATGTAATACAGTCTACATTTATTTTATTCACAAAACAAATGGTGGCATCAGTGTCTGTCTAATTTGTTAATCTTATGTAATAAGTGTTTCGTATAACATAAAGGTCATTGGACCTTATTCCAAGTATACTTCGTTAAAATGGTTAATCAGTGGTAAATGTGTTCTCTGTGAATGTGTGGACAATGTTGAGGTGGATGAGGCGATTTTAAGATGACGTGTGTCAGAACTGCATGATGGTTACAGCTTTGCTGAGGGAGAGAGAGCTGCTGGGAGTGGATTACCACACCTCTAAAATCTGCTGGGAGTGGATTACCACACCTCTAAAATCTGATGGGAGTGGATTACTACACCTCTAAAACCCGATGGGAGTGGATTACCACACCTCTAAAATCCGATGGGAGTGGATTACCACACCTCTAAAATCCGATGGGAGTGGATTACCACACCTCTAAAATCCGATGGGAGTGG
>JAOYMR010000014.1:4566771-4588925 GCA_025802075.1 Tenebrosternarchus preto | reverse complement strand
ATTACCACACCTCTTTTTCACTTCCTATGTGCTACTCAAATTCCCTCCATTTCTCCTTCTCTAGGTGTGCTGGCCCAGATTCAAATGCCCCAGACATACGTGGAGGTAACGCAGGGGCAGTCGGTAGTGCTACAGGCCTCCTACACAGGTAGTGACCTTACCAAGGCCACTATCGTATGGAACTACCTGGCTGACAAAGCTGAACTGGTAGGTGCTGTATGTGGTTGGTCCTCTTTACTGAGATGAGCTCCCACTGTTAAATATGTGAAGCTGCAGTTAAAAGGAGGATCTCCCGAATTAATTAAGATACAATTCTGAGACATGTGGTTGTATAAAAGTAATTTCTCTCTCTCTCTCTCTCTCTCTGTCTCTCTGTCTCTCTGTCTGTCTGTCTCTCTCTGTCTCTCTGTAGGTAATTTCCTATGCAGATGGTTCTGTAAACCTTGGTGATCGGTTTCAATCCAGAGTGCGCTTTGTCCAGCAAATGCCCAACAGCAATGTGTCAATATACATCAACAGCACGGTGGAGCCCGATTCAGGGCGATACATGTGCCAGGTCATTCCTGGTGTCTCAGACACCCTCAAGGAGCTCACCCTTAATGTGATGGGTGGGTGCAGTGGTCACTTCTGAAAGATCCTCACTTTCTGCCATATATACAGTCATACAGAACTTGCACATGAACTGCTACAAATACGTATGTTAAATTCTGTTCCCTATGAGGAGAGCTTCAAAACTGTAAAAGACTGGAACAAAAGCTAATATTTAGGTCATAACCTTATAGTGTATATGAACATATATTACTGTGGTCACACTACACTGGCTATTTGAGGAGAACCTCTGAAGTTGTGATGACTTCTGATCCTGCATGTCTCTGTACTGCAGTGCCTCCCGCCATGCCTGTATGTACACTACAGGGGAAGCCAGAGCTCGGAGCAAACATCACACTCACCTGCCAGTCCAGCGCTGGCAAACCGGTACCCAAATACAAGTGGTCCAAAACCAGCCCATCCACCGCGTTTTTCTTCTCTCCCATGCTAAGTAAGTCATTCCTGTAACAGCCTCCACTGATGAACAAACCATTGACGTGATTGGTTGTTTAATCTGCGTGTTGTCCTGTTCAGATGAGCTTACAGGCGTCCTGAAGTTGAATAAGATAAGCAGCAACATGTCAGGGAAGTACGAGTGTTCGGCCTCTAACTTGGCAGGAGAGAGCAAGTGCTACATCAACCTGGAGGTCATCACCGGTATGTGCTAGAACCTGCCTCTCTCTCTCCCTCTCTCTCTCTCTCTCTCTCTCTCCCTCTCTCTCTCTCTCGCTCTCTCTCTCTCTCTCTCTCTCTCTCCCTCCCCTACTGCTTTCTTTCATTGCATACATTACTCTCAGTTCAAATGCTTCATCAGTTGTATAATGAAGCATTGATGTCAGATTAAGAGAGTCTGTGGTAAATGTCCTATTCCCGCTGCCTAGCAACTAACGCCGGGGTGATAGCTGGTGCCACAGTGGGTGCACTGGTGGGTCTGATCCTCCTCATCCTCCTCATCCTCCTCATCCTTTTCTTATGGAAAAGAAGGCGGAGCACAGAGGACGATCTGGCCAATGACATCAAGTAAGTTTCCTACTTTTATGGTACTAACATGGTACTACTTTACATGAGAGCTTTACATTCTTTGGCCCTTTGTAGGCCAGAGATGTTCAGGCTTATAGAATGTAGTGCTATGTGCAGTATTCAGCTAAACATAAATTATCATTCAGTTGAAGAGCTGAATGTTGATTTCTTCTTTGTGGATGAGGTTTGTTAGGCACTGTTGGTGCTTTTACTAAACAGCCTGATGGTGTGTGTGTGTGTGTGTGTGTGTGTGTGTGTGAAACAGGGAGGATGCTCAGGCTCCTAAACGCATCTCTTGGGCAAAGAGTGGCACTGGCTCGGACATCATTTCAAAAAACGGCACTCTGTCTTCCATCAATTCTAGCTCTCGCCCCCGAGATGTCCACATCCACCACCCCTATCCCCACGCCCACCCCATCTCTGACACCGCCTCCATCACCACAGCTACAGGCAGCATAGCAGGCTACCGGCCCCGCCCCACTGCCATCTCAGTAACCCCGGAGCACACGCTGCCAGGCTTCAACACCAACCCCGCCCAGCCACACAGGGCCCCTGTTCTGTCCACCTTCAACGGAGGCTCCCTACCCAGGACTGAAGCTTCCCAGTCACCTCCACCTCAAGTGCCCTACATCCCAACTGGGATCAGCATTGCCAACATCTCCCGCATGGGTGGCGTGCCCATAATGGTGCCAGCTCAGAATCAGGCAGGCTCTCTGGTGTGAACTGCAACTGCTGGACCTCATGGTGGAAAGGAGATCCTAGAGAACTGAGTTTAGATTTGATCAGATATGCGACTTTGTCAACGCCGACATGCCACGATTCTTAGAAAGTGCAGTAAGAATTTATGCAAGCTAAATTCTACAAAAAAAACATTGGTTTAAAAACCATTTACTCTGTTATTTAATACACTCACTGTCAGTTTCTATCTTTGTTTAATACTTTTACAGAATATTACAGGACAGTCAGGGTATAAAGCCTGGCCTTGATGTGAAGCCACTGAAATAGATGTTACAATTCACTGCTAGTAAAAATGTTATTGAGGTTTTATTTGTTTTGCCATCACTGTAATCAGTGGTTTAATTGTGTGTCTGTGTTTGAGATAAAATGTCATCAAAAATGTACTCCAGACTTAGAACACATTATATACTTTTTCACCTTTTTTTAGATTTTTATCTTAAACCCAGCTACCACTTGTATATAAGCAGAAGAAAAGGACGGAACTGGAAATGTTGTTTTTGTATTCTAAATATATGTGTGTGTGTGTGTATATATATATATATATATATAATAATATTTGCCTTTAAATGATGTTTTGCCAAATACAGATGGCTAAAAAACTTTTCAAGTATAGAGCAGCTCTTAGACATCATTGTTGTTTTACCAGCTGTTTGTAGAATTTGGTATATAAAAGAATGCAACTATTGTGCTTCTTTGCATTAAACAAATAGTAGTAGTGATGATGTATATTGTCTAGAGGATGAGTTGTAATTGATGTTCTGCCTGAAACTGTAAACAATATTAATTCTCATCACTAAGCAGTTCAGGACCCACTGTGTACGTCAGTGTCAGAATATTTCACAATATTTCTTTATGATCCAGAACGTTTCTTTATGATCCAGAACGTTTCTTTATGATTCAGAACGTTTCTTTATGATCCAGAACGTTTCTTTATGATTCAGCGTAGTTTGCAGCTTATGCCCCTCTTCTCATTGTTTCATACCTGGTCACACGAGAAGCTCAGAACCTCCAGGACTAATCCAGAAGTGACATAGGTTGCTGTGTGTTTGAATTTTTTTTTTTTTTTTTTTTTTTTACCAGATTAAGAGCAGACTAAGATTAGTTCTCTCTTCCCACAGAATACAGTGTATTCTCACTTTCATTTCATTATTCAGTATTACCTACAAGGTCTTCTACAGAGGTGGACATGTCGAAGACTCACCAGTTCAGTGACCCCACTGGTGTGGCTAAAACCATCACCTTTTGCTAACATACATTCTGGCCTCCAGGGGGCACAACTGTACAAAAGCAAGGCCCAGAAAGACATCTTTATACCAGAGTACTGTGATCTTTAACATTTCCTCATGACCTCTTATAATGCTGTAAACACAGGTATTGATTATGTCCCCATTTTTAGCTTTGCGCTGTGAAAACCAAAACTTTTAGTTGTAAACGGTTCAGGATATGCTAATTTTGTTGTGCTTTTTATATTTTAGCCATACAGTGTGAGCTGAATTTCAGTAGGACATGCATTATTGTGTTTGAGTAAACAGTTGAATTTACTGTACATGAATTTACTGTACAGGGCCAATCACATGTTTTATGTACATACCCTAGATTGACTTTCCAGTATTCTGGAGGATCTCAAATTGTGTATATGGGTCATTTGCTGTACATTGAAAAGAAAATACTTTATATTGTTTTTTATTATTAAATGAGAACTAACTGCAATGAATCCTTTGTTGCCATGTTACTGTTCTATTTAAAATGACGCAAAAATCGACTTGACTAATGGACTCTTCTTAACTGTAAATCTCCTGCGGTGCAAATCACATACTGGCAGACAACCAGCCTACTGGGCTCTGGATTAATTATGGCTTCTTATCTTGACAATTCTGCCCGCTAGAGGATTGAAGAATTACCGTGTTTAAATACTCAATCAAGTGGTATAGCATCAGGATTCAGTCAGAAGCTGTTGAAACAGGGAGTGGTGACTCCCAAACAGTCCTAAAGTAGCCCGGAAGAGCACGACGAAAACGAGAAGAAACAGAAATGATGGTTTTCTTCACAGGGTTCGACATTTATTTGAACTTTGCCTCAGCCGTACTTTTTACGTTCCTCCATGCTCCTTAGTAAATAAGAAATATATACACATTAAAGTTATGAGCTGATATGAATATATACACATTAAAGATATGAGTTCATTATGGCATAATGACAGTTACACTATAACAGTGCAGAAACTGCACTCTCTGCTTAGAAACAGCATGGTAAAAAAAATGCTATCATCAACAAATGATCAATGGTCAAAGAAATTGCAGGAAAAAAATAACCTCTAGTTACAGTCAGGGTTTTCCCCATAAACTGGCTTTATAGTTGGACATTAAAACATGCTATCTGCTGAAATGAAGCCACAATACTGAAACAGCAAAAAGCAGAAGGTGAAAGATGGACAGAACATTAAATAATGTGCTCAAAGAAAGCGTCCGGGCTGGACCTACGTCTCGCATAATGTGTGTCGATGCACCTGTGATCTGGACAGACAGGAGCGGGTATGATGCCCTTGAATGGGTTTAGCGCCAACAGAACAGAACAAAACAGAACAATATAGAGAATACCTGATCAGAGATTGAAACGTTTGCTCGACTGCCTCCCCTTAACATGCTTTGTATGGCTTTTGGCCCATTGTAACGTATAAGGTAAAGAAAATAATGTGGAAAGCACCGGGCGCTGCTGTACTGGCCTCTCGGGCGTGTGCAGGCATAGGAAGGACAGTGAGAAGTGATCTGGGCTAGCTAAGCACATGGAGGACGATTAGATGTCAAGGGTCCTTTGATGGGCAGGTAAGAGAGCTCATGCAGCGAGGACTGGAGGACAGGGAGGACAGGGAGGGAGAGAGAGAGGGACGGAGACCATCGGCCTTCCCCACAGTCCCACAGACAGGAGAGCAGAGCCAGCACTTTACGTGGGACATAGGACTGCAAAAACAGATTATTCAGAGACAAAACAGAGAATAGTCAGTGGCAGGTGCACACCCCAAAACAAATGTGGTTTGATCTTTCTGAAAAATGCTCATAACTTGGTGAACATTGATGAGGTCTGATTGGAGTTCGTTTTGGGTCAGTTTTAGAGCAAACAACCTGAATGTCTTTACCTTTCAGTATATAATCAGTTAGCAGGGTTGGGACTTTCTCGCTGTCCTCTTTCATGGCATACAGGACTAAAAGGAAGGAAACAAATATTTCGATGTGAGTGGATATAATGTGTTTCTATGTCAAACTGTTACTTTGTTTATATTTCAGCATTTGCTTTATTTTAGCATTTTGGAGGTTTATTATTGGAGGTAAAACACTTCTTAAGCTACTTAGACACCCATCATTGAAGACTCATTATCGGATGCACTACACGATGACTAAGATGAGTCAACATTAAATTTTAATCTAGGTTCAAGTACAGAACCAGTAAACTTACTTTTTGTGAGCATTTGAAGCTCGTCTATGGATGGAGCAGCTCCTTTTTTCTCATATGGAATAACCGTGTTTAGGTACTGTGCAATAGAGCAGAAACAGCGACTTTCAGAGAAACAGACCATGCTGTGGTTGCAGTTCCACATGAGAAGATCCGTAATGCTTCCTCACCTGTCTCTCCGTCCCTGAGTTCCCAAACGTCTGTCTGATCCCCGTCTGCAGGATGTTAGACAGTCCCTCCATGCTAAAACGCTGCGTGGACATAATGACAAGTGAAATACTCTTAGGGTGATATTTAATCAAAACAAGAAACAAAAACTCTCCATCTTCTCTGCTCTCACCCTGGATCTCGGCTACTGGACCATCATTCAAGAAACCGAATGACAACTTATTTTTGTCCAGATCTGATTTTGTTCCATCAGACTTGCTATCTTATTCGGGCAGTATGGGATACTGGATTTTTCCAGAAAGCCACAGGTTTTAAGTATCCATCTATTCTTAACTTCACAGTAATGGAAAGAATCAAACTGCACATTTTAACTTCACCATCCTACACAAAGGAAATTACAAACAAACCGACCATGAGAAACTTTATGCGTAAAGACTGATGCTTTGTTAGTGTGAGGCATTGCCACAACAACAACCATAAGAGTAAATCCATTACAGTAACAGTGCAGACAGAACCAGCTGAATCTCCATCTGATGAGGGTGGATGTCTGGGAATGCTTCCTCTGCTCTTACAGTAAGTGCTAAGTGCATTTTAAGCTAATGGATGTCAGTTTCTGCCCCATTAAACAGAGACTCTCTGACTACAGAAAATACCTCAGTTACTCCTACTCAGTCACTTTCCCTCAACTTCATTCTCAGTCTCTTTCACACACAAAAAACACGCGCAAGCATGTTACTAAATAGGCCATTTCTCTCTCTCCCTCCCTCCCTCTCTCTATCTAAGGGCAAAACACGCACAAACATTGACGCATGCTAAATGACGCCCGCAGACCTTGGCTGGCATGCTGGCGGGTTTGTCCGTGCGCGCGGTGCTCTGCATGCTCATGGCCTTGTCCCTGCGCCGCCGCTTGTTCAGGTCCCGCTGCTCCTTCTGCCGGTTCTGCACCTCCATCAGGGCCGTGATGAACGTGTTTTTCACCTCTTTCTCGAACTCCAGCTCGTCGCGACGTGCCAGCTGCGCCACCAGCTCCTCCGAGTAGTCCTGGATCGCTGTCTGCACACGATGGAGCAGCTCCATCAGGGCGGTGCTGGGCATCAGAGTCAAACCTGCCACGGAGAGTTTGCACACGCAGCTATGTTGATTTATGTATCGTTAGGGGTTTTAAACAAGGCAGTTATGTTCATAATCCAGGAAGACAGTGGCAAAATCAGTTGAGATTAATATGCAAGTCAAACATCATTAGAAAAATAATCACAGTTTGCTAGTCATACAGTATATTATAACATTCTTCAGTATAACACTGGTAATACTGGTTTATGTCTTTACTCTCTTTGCTGAGATATGCTCTTTACTGAGATTCCTTTTATGGTTAGGACAA
The DNA here is from genome assembly GCA_025802075.1 of Tenebrosternarchus preto. Lineage (NCBI taxonomy): Eukaryota > Metazoa > Chordata > Actinopteri > Gymnotiformes > Apteronotidae > Tenebrosternarchus > Tenebrosternarchus preto. The sequence continues at coordinate 4,581,586 of JAOYMR010000014.1, read as the reverse complement.
AAGCTGATCTATCTAACAGTGCCTGATATTAATGCAGATTTATTCATTAATACAGTTATTAGTTACAAAGCGGCAATTTGTTGCGTTTCATTTCACCACAAGGGGGCACTGCTGATTATGCTATGCGCTTGGCCTGACGTTCACATCTTGCATTCCTTACTGGAACGTAAATATTGGTCTCATACGGTTTTTACACTTTGAGCAAGATGTTACGTTTTGGCTGTTGTCTGACCTTCGTAAGAGCAGTTGTTATTTGAAGCCTGAGAGAGAATGCGGATCTCCTCCAGCAGAGAGGAGTTGGTCTTAGGGGAGGTGATTGCGCTTTCTTCCTCCTCCTCCTCTTCCTCAGTCTCACCTGGGTCAGGGGAGTTTCCCATCATCTCAACAATCTCCTCAATCACCTGTTGAAAGCCAAATTAATAAACAAATTTAAAAAACATAGTTGACATCTGAACAAAAATTAAAACTTGTATAAAATGACCATGTGATTAACAGCAGTCTGAATGGACACTGAACACAATCTGAACACATTCCAGAGCACCAGGTATGTTAACAAAGAATTTGTGTGAATGTGCACAAATGATACTGTGAGTTAATATTTCAGCCCCTGGTTTAAACCAAGCTTAACTTCAGCCAAGACAAATTCAAATACCTCCTCTTCTCTCATCATCAAACAATCACATACCGACAGAAACGAAAGGTCAGGCTCACCTGGTCAGCAGTAATGAGAGGTTCCTCACTCAAACAGTTGCCATTTTGATTCTTTTCGTTCATCTCTTCCTCCTCCTTTTCGTGGATCTATAAAAAGAATACGAATAGCAGGGTCGTTATGGCAACCCTCACTCTAAGTGTGACAGAATTAGTGTTGTACTAATATGAGCCAAATGACAGTGTAGCAAGTGACTCTTTAATCTATATTTCTGTATGGCCTTAGGGCCACATGTTCAGGAACACTGTACTCTGCCCTGGATGCTGGGCAATTTGCTAGAGTCTAGTGTATGTGAGATGAATAACTTATTCTCGTCTTCCTGTACGAACACGTGAATGCCCAGACCGTTTCAAAAGAGTTTGTATAGACATTTTTAGGTAAAGATTTACCTTTTTAGGTAACTCTTCCTAAGTATTATATTGGGAAAAATAATTTTTCCACAAAAAAGTATTTTATTAAAATATTTATTTTACTTTTATTTAGTTAATTGGAATAATTTTCATGATTTCTCTATTTTGAGAGCTGCAGATTGAGATAAAAGAGCAGAGAATACTCCAGAAGCATCGTCTCATCCTGACATTATCTCAAATATGGCTGAGAGAAGAACCAGGGATAGCATTTCCAAATGTTCCTTATTTTGTGTCTGAACAATGTGTGTCTGGTGCAGAGACAAGAGTCTGGCTACATGCCATAAAGAGATGGTATTATAGAGATACCATTGGAAAGACAACTCTTTTGTTGCAGGCCAATTACGTCTGAGGATGATTACTGCCAATAATTCTGTGTTCAGACAGATGTGTGAAAATCCCAAGACTGAGTAAGAGTACAAGATTTTATAATAATGCTGTATTAAAAAAAATAATCCAGAGGACATGAATATTCTCCAATAACATTTAATTCAGTGTAGTTACTCAAAGAGATCGTAGAAGAATCGATCATAAACCCCCTCACCTCGTCGTCTGAGAGGTTGCCGTTGAGAGTCTCTGAGTTGGAGCTGTCCCAGCTGGACACAGAGGACGGCATGTAGTTATCAGTCAGAGCATCCCACACGCTACAAACACAAATCCAAACATACACATTTATAGACACAAACACATGCCAAACACACAACAGACACAGCCCTGCTGTAAAATGGGTTAGAGAGAGACGTGGCCTAGAAATTGCACAAAACATACACAAACACATGACATGAAGCTCACTGCCAAATGCAAATAGTCCATGACAGGTTTAAAGAGGGAATATATTAGTAATTATAAGTGTTTGAAATGTCAAAACCGTTTAGGTGAATTTCATACCCGTAATAATCAAAACACAAGCTAACAGGTCTTGTAATATTAACAAATCTGACAGCTTAGCCACTTTCAAGCTATTAATCAACAACTACTTTCCATAACAAACTGAATAACAAAGACGTTCTTTTGTTTCCTGTCTGTAACCCCAGCAGGGTGGGCCGAGCCACACCTCCCGATGTCACAGTCAGGGAACAAATACTCATTCACTGTGGCATTAGATTCACGCATACATGAGCGCGTGCACCAAAGACCTCCAGAGCAGAACCGCAGCAGGAACAAACTGGTACTGACCCACTTGCCAAACAAACTGGTACTGACCCATCACACATTCTGGAACCAGACCAAACATCTCAAACATCACCAAACGTTGTGGTTACCCTGGTTCCACAATTCTTGATCAATCTCAATCAATTTAAAAATTCTAGATTTGCACATGAAACGATGGCAGATCATCTTAGTATGTAGATGATCTTTTCCACTGAATTCTGGAACAGGAACAGGTATGCGTGTGTAAACGATTCGAGCCAAGAACAGAAGCCACAGGGAAGAAGAACAGATCCCAGCAGGAAGCTCTGTGTAGCACCACAACACGCTGGCCCTGAACCGACTCGCCAACACAAGCCTTCAAATCAACCTTCTGCTGCAGTTCCCAACACACTGTGACAAGGAGTGAGAACGTGAGATTTCTGTGAGGAAGTTTATTTATGTAGCTACACAACATGCATCCAATGGGTTTCTGTGATTCTGTAATCTACACATCTGTGATGAAATAGTGCACAAATATATACTGTACCATTTCCTCTCTTTTTGATCTTTAAATGACAAAGTATCAAGAAAAAAAGCCATTGTGTAAATTTTCGCTAACATGGCTACTGGTACATTTCATTGATGGGTGTTTGAGTATACTCTCAGTGCTGTGCTGGGTCAGTACAAATACTGAAAAGCATATACCCTCAATGCAGCTGGGTCAGTACAAATACTGAAAAGCAGCTCTATAACACAGAACTGTATTTAGAGGGAGGATTTTTATGTTCCAAAGATGAATGAAAACTGTATGAGATCTCCTAGCCAAAGAACAACATGGTGACATCTAGACAACAGAGACAGGTTGAGACAAACAAAAGCTCTGAAGCATATAAAAATATGGTAAATCATTCAGGACCAGAGCGTGTGCATACACATGGACACACAGAGACACACATGCACACACACATGCGCACACATACACATACACACACACACACACACACACACACACACACACACACACGTGAGTGATGGACAGAATTTTTTTAATTACACATGCTGATGTGTATAATGTTAATGATATACATCAGCATACTGGAGATGTGCTGAAAGGTTAACTGTAGATGCATTTCAGAAGCTGTATTTAGGTGGCATGGACAAAGTTAAGCTACATTCACATTACCAACTTGAAGTGACTCAAATGCCCATGTGATTTAATTTAATTGTTTATTTATTTGCCTTAATGTGACTCAAATCTGATTTTGTTCAGGGCTGTGTGGACACTTGCAATTATAAATGTGAACCGTCAAGACATGCAAAAATCTTGAATCAAGACATGCAAAAATTAATCTGACTAAATTATCGGATCTGAACAATGTGGCTTGTAAACGTAGCCTTATCTGTAAGCTCCAGATGCTTACTGTAGGAATCAAGGATCCATGGATGTTCGTTTTCCTGCTTTAAATGTGCATCTGTTTTTCTCTAATACACATTCTTTGTAAATAAAGGCTGGCGATGTTTACTTTGTGAATATTTATGTATTTTAAATATCATATTTATGTATTTCTAAATGAGCATTTCTTAACCCTCTACTGCAAGGTGTTGCCATATGACAACATGCCATTTCTTTGTTTCCTGACATTTAAAAACAAATATAAGGGTGTAATAATGTGTGCAATAGAGGATTACATTTTATTAAAATTTTCTTTTGGTTAGTCTGACAGACATCTCCATATAAATAAAAAAATGTATCACAAATGTGAATAATAAATGGACAAGAGACACTCACTCTTCATCCTGTAATCGCTCCTCATCTTCGTCAGTGTGGGACTGGTTGCGCACTGGGGCCAGGCCCTCTGTCTTCGTGTTGTAGTTATGGAAGCACACATTGAGCTTCTCATCAAACTCATTCACCAGGTCCTCCATGGACTTGAAGCTCATCATCTCTGAGAAGTTCTCCAGCTCGGAGAAGTCCTCCCGGCCCAGCGGGGCCATGCCTGGTGGGGGAGCTCCGTAGCGCTGACAGGGCCCCGGCACCAGCTCCACCTCCAGATCATCTAGCTTGCACGGCCGCAGGTCCTCAAACTCCTCATCCAGGCAGACGAGTGGAGCCTCCATACCACTGTCCTCGCTCACACGCCGCTCGAAGGTTCAACCCAAACCTTTCCCTGAGCAGCACAGCAACACAAACAAGTGAGATAGCAGAGGGTGAATTAGAAAAGAATTAAACTTTTACACTGCAGTTAAGGCTATAAACCAATGCAGGAGGCAGGCCAGTGATTAGTTTAGAACAGCAAAAAGGAAAGGTCCTTTAAGTGCAGAAGTGAATAAACCACCTATGCCTGTCTAGTGAATTATCTAGACACATGAAGCTCACATGAAGGGGTGTTCAGTACAACTGTCTGTCTGTCTTTCAAACTAGGTATGAAAAATGTAAAATGACTGATGTGACATCAGTATGAAGAAAATGTTTCAGTTAATAAGACTTCCAGAATTTTCCAGTGTTCTTTAGTGCATCTGAAAATAAGTCTACAATACTGAAAAAACTACACAGTTCATTCTTACCCAAGTGACTAATGTAGTCTTTCCTTAATGTTTTTCATAAGCCATTTGTAAAGTAAGTAAACACTCCTCCACAGTAACCACACTTTACTTGATTGCTGCCTAATCCAGGCTCCAAATTCCCTCAGAGTGCAGGTGCCCAGCTGTATGCTATTTTTGATCTGGCAGGAGTTCTACCTGGCCCTGCTACACAACAAAGAGAGGTGACTCCAGATCTGACCGTCCCCCAGTTCAGTGCTTAGCATTGGAAGAACATAACATTTTCATTCAGCATCCGTAGGACATTTATTTATTCATGTCATGTCACACAAAATCACTTTTTTTTAAACTTAAAGCTCCACACAGGATAAGCTTGTCACAGTAGGTGAACTACTAGATTACCAAGCAGCTACTTCTTAAAAATCCATTAAAAACTCCAACAATTTATTATTATAATATAATTTGGCCACATGCCTTAGTGACAGTGAACTGCTCAAAACAGCAGAGAAGGCCAAGACTATTAAAATTACATATAAAATTGTGTAACATTATATATTATGTACACCAAATGCACACTAAATATGTACATAATTATACTGTCATCACCTGCAGTAATATTTTAAGACAAGAAAATAAACAATAACAAAAAGCAAGATTAGGTGAACTAAGTATATTGAAGGGTTATAAAATACATTTTTTGAAACTAATTTGTGCAGTATAAGAATTATTTTACTGCAAAGCTTTCGAGGAAATGCAGTCAGTTTAGTTTGCATGAATACTCTGGGAAGGGGTGTGTGGAAGCTGAACATCACCACTCAAAAGACAGGCGCATCAAAATCCATTTAAACCAGCCAGCCTAGAGGCCTTTCCCTCTGCAATGCATTACTCAGCAAAGTGCCCCTTAACTAATGCTGTCTAGCGCTTTACTGTACCTTAATGCCTCTTTGTTTGTGTGTGTGTGTGTGTGTGTGTGTGTCTGTGATATAATCTTTGACCTTTATATACTACAAGCTTTTGATGCACCTCTCTCTGATTCCAAGCCTGAGGCCAAAAAATCAGCCAAAAACCAGTCAACAGCACTAAGTAGATAATCCGAACACCAAGGAGAGGTCACTCAGTGTAGCGCCGTGGTGACAGGTCGTGGGTCCAAACTCTAGGGGAGGAGGGAAAAGGCAGCATTGTGCTGGACTGTAAAAAAAAAAATAAAAAAAAAAGACAAAAGACCAATCGACAGAAAGCAAACCTCATGGCCAAAGAACAAAAGAAAAGAAAAATCCCATTCCTCTAAAATCAGTGACCTTTCCATCTCTGAATTATGCAACTGTGGAACAAGCGACCATATTCAAATCACTGCTGCAATTCCTATTGAGCAATTCTATTCAAATGGAAAAGTTTTTTGCAGTTTAACAGATATAATGCCTGCAAATGCTATACGCAGCTATATAGTATATAAACACGTCCTTGGTTGTTCTGTACACCTGACCTGACCTGTCTAATATGGCATGAGCATCACAGGTAACAAATATCTAACAGGCCACTAGCCGAGCTGAGAAAAAAATATGGCGGGTTGAGCAGATATAACTGACACAAACCAAGCCATCATGAATCAGCCAGGCAGCGTCTTCTAAAACTACATCGTACAGAATTAACAAAATTTTATTCATTTCTTATGACAAATAGACAATATATTGTTGATTCACCGCATGTGTATAAATGATGTAGGGTAAAATAACACACTGGATCTACACACACAGTAGATATACAGGAGAGAAAGAAAATGGAGGAATAAAGCAATAGATGCACAGAGAGGATGGAGAAGATGATCAAGGTTATACATTCCCCAGAGCAAAAGATGGTGTGAAAACAATGGATGAGTGGAGAGAAGGGGAGGGAGGGTATTACCTGCAGTCAAATCTCCGTGTTGTGTACCAGGTTACAGAGAGCCCCTCCTAGACCGAGCAGATCAAAACCGTGCCACCATCAGCAAATTCCAAGCACGAAGGAATGGCAGCAGACACTTTCATTTCTCTCGGACTCTCCAGCGCCGTCTTACGCACACAGACCCACGCGTGGATAGAGGGAGCGAGGTCTTTCACAATGGCTGTGTGTGTGTGTGTGTGTGTGTGTGTGTGCAGTCGCTCTCGTTCACAGCCTGAGCTAGCGGAGGTGCAGGAGCTCGTCTTCTGATCAATAAGCAGCAGCCCTGGTCTGCTCTTGGAGTCTGCGCATCGCTACGGCAACTGGCCGAATCATCCTTGCCCCTCCCCCTCCTGCTGCTCTCCTCATCCACCTCATTTGCTCACTTTGTCCACGCCCCCACATCTCTCCCTCCCTCTCTCCCTCCCCTCCCCCCTCCCTCTCTCCCTCTCTCCCTCAGACTGAGAGAGAGAGAGAGGGAAGGTTGGGGGAGGAAGAGATGCTGGAAGGCTTTATTCACACCTTGCTTCCTTTTGTCATGTACTGTTCTGGTGTGATGGCTGGACCCCTGGCCCCTGACCCCTGGCCTGCGCTCTCTGCACATTCTCGGGCAGCATATTTACAGCACACAAGTGCGTCGGTGCAAAGAGGCCCCCTAACATCTCCAAAACTCAGCAGGAGGTAACTTGCCTTAGATAGAGACTGAGCGAACAAAGACGAAAGAGACAAAGCAGGCAACATTTATCCTTGCCATCTGATCAACAAAAGCTTTACTGTTATTCACCTCCAGTAGGTTTTATTGGCATTTTGAGTTTAATAACTTTGTAAACAAGCACTGGTCAATGTACATGCAAATTCCCTTGATAAATATCACAAGAGGTCATGTGTCTGGTTGTGGGATGTAGCTAATCTGAATTGATGGGGCGTAGAGAGGCTATGCCCATTCAGATGGGTTGAATCACCTCCTTTCTTCTGTAATGCGCAGACACACACACACACACACACACACACACACACACATCATCTGTGACGTCACATTTAGCTCGTGGTCATTGCTCCTTATCCCTGGCTGGTTTTAATCTGATCTCCATTCTTCTCTCTCTCTCTCTCACACACACACACACACACACACACTCACACACCCAGACAAAACACTCACAAACCTGAACATAAACACACCTTTTTGTGGTTGGTACTTTGTGTGTGAACAAACTGAATCAGAACATGCATATGTAACAGATTAGCATCTGATCTAGCAGATTATAGACAAAGCTCTCTCCAATTCACACTCATATCACACTCCACACATTACTCTTCTGAAGAGGAGAGCTGGTGATGCTGTATTCAATAATAGCACTTGACTGGCAATAACACATTACTGGCTTTTCCCTCCATTCAACCATCGAAATAGACAAACAATGGTAACCTGAAATTCACACTAGTATATTCAACTAGTATAGTTGGTTTTAACATCTTACCATATTCCTTATTTTTGTGAAATGTATTACAATTACACCCACCACCTACCACACTGAACAAAACAAACATAAATACATACACAAACATACTTACTTCCATCTAGTAGAGTGTTGGACCTCTTTTGGCACTCAGAACTATAGCAATTCATCGTGGCATATACTCCACTAGGTGTTGAAATCGTTCTTATGGAATCTTCGCCCATGGGGACACCATAACTTTTCAGAGTTACTGCAAATTAAATAGAGGTACTGGTACGGACATGCTCTGAACAGCCCAATCCAATTTGTCCCAGAGATGCTCTATAGAATTAAGATCATATCATGTTCCTGGATCCAGTCCATGACTATACAACTGGTTCATATAGTCAAGGTTGTACAGCTGAACGTACCAGCCTGCCATTAGGATTCATCTGACCAGGTGAGGTTTTTTTCCACTGGTCAGTGGTCCAATCTTTTGCCCTTTTTTCTTCACCCCCTTTTTGTCTTTCTTAAAGAGCAATGACCCCTGAACTGGTCATCTGCTGCTGTAACCCATCCGAACAAAAGGATCTGTGACATGTTAGCTGGAGCACCAGCGTTGTATTTGGCTAGAGTTTCCTTGACTGGGCACCAGCTGTTTGTCAGAGAGATTCTTCAAATCCTCTTCTCAGCCCCTGTTGTCTATGAGTTGTTGTCTACATCCACACTATCCCCTTTCACTGAATGTTTTTTTTTTTCTCAGTCACACCATTTTCAGTTTAATCTTGATACCATTGCATGAGAAAACTCCACAAGGGTGGCAGTTTTTGAAATATTAGCCCTTGCTAGACTAAAACCAATGACCATGGACCATGTCTTTGTTTAAAGTAGCTCAGATTGCTCAGTTTTCTCGTTTTTATGTGGTGGGTTCACACTGAAAACGATCCACACAAAACTTGATCACCTGATTTTATGCTTCACTCCAGGGTCAAATTCCCAAACAGGAAGCACCAAACATAAAAGCACAGGTATTTATATATATAAAACATGAATCTTGTCTATGAATCACATGTTCTCTTACATCACGAGGACAGCAATGTGCATGTACGTCACTTGCCTGAAGAAGAGATCATCAGGATGCATTATGGGAAGGCAGCAAGCCAGTGGAGGCAGTTAAATGCCCTGGGCAATGTTCTTGGCTCCTGGCATTCATGTGGATATTACTTTGCTGTGTACTACTGAGCTATAAATTGCAGTCCAAATTCACCCCTTCATTGCCTCCGCATTCCCTAACGGCTGTGGCCTCTTGCAGCAAGGTAATGTATCTCATCACACTGCAAACATTGTTCAGGAACGGTCTGAGGAACATCTCAAAGAGTTCAAGGTGCTGACATTGTAACAATAATAAAAAAAAATGATCCATGTATGCACAACCTTGCAACTTACAGGACTTAAAGACTGCAGAAGGACTGCTAACATCTTGATGTCAGATAGGACTGGGTTAGGGTCAACTTCTGGAGAGGTCTTGTGGAATCCATACCTCTGTGGATCAGAGCTGTCTGGGCTGTACAAAGGGGACCTGCACAATATTAGGCAGGTGATTTTAATATTATGGCTGATCAGTGTATAGATATCACAAACAAGGTTCCCAAGAGAAAAAAAATGTTCTGGAAATGTCTCTGGAAACCTTGTGCACTGCACTGCACAGCACCCCACCCATATATATATGTGTGTGTGTGTGTGTGTGTGTGTGTGTATAAAGTGAGAGAAAGAAAAGCAGAGATCAGACTGTTTATGTATTGAGGGGGAGGCACATTCTGCCAAACTCAAATCCAGAAATGACATCATCTCTCATTTAGCCCACCTACTGATCTGCTAAACATGTTTACATATTTTATCCAATAAAAATACACATTCTTTTGATACAAAAATTACAATATGTCAAATCAATAACACATCAGAAACGCAAGGCCGTTTGTGTAGACATAGCATAATACCAAAAAAACATGAGCAATCTTTCTGGAAGCTTCTCCCATTTCCGTGGACCAAATTTCCGCCTTTATTATGTGATCCCTAATAAGGATGTGAGTGGGATAAATCAGTAAAGCCCACTCAAGGACACAATGTAATGACCTGATTTTTCCCTCAGTCTGCACCCCCACCCACCCCCTCCCTCCTGACACTTGCGTGTGCATACACACATACAATTCCCCTCGCACAACACAGTCAAAGAAAAAAAAAAAAGAAGTCCGAATGACGGAGAGGCCCCCGTTGCTATAGGAACCTACTGGCACAGCTGAACATTGCACTTGAGGCAGATGCCGTGGTTATCATTGAAAGCCAGCCTCTTTGCCCTTCTTTTTCATAGCTTCACATAATGAACCAGTGATGATTTACTTCTTGCTGGTATACGTTAAAACTATATAACTATCACAATAGACTCTTGGGATCTGCATCCAGCTCTTATACCTTCAAAGCTAGAACCAACAAGCCTAATAAGAAAACATGGCATTATTGGCTGCACCTCTCTGCAGAGGAAAGCTCACAGCATCAAACCATTTATTACTCCATGTGCAGTGGAGGCTTTCATTCAGCAGCTCCCAGAGCAGCCAGACTCTCCACTGGTTATAATCAATGTGCACTTGAGAGAGGAAGCTTTTCCTGCTACTTCAATCTTCGGCCTGAAAAACACAGCAGTCAGCACCACGTACTGATCAATATCAATTCATCCTCTGCCAGCCAAACAGCTACTGTAACAGAGACACCTTACATACCATTCAGAACATATAGTTATCTGGGATTAAGGCATTTTACTTTAAGATTAACGATTACAGCATCACAGATCAATGGTAATATATAAAATAATAACATGGAATCACTGTGACAAGCATTATAACTCAGTTTCTTATGGTGTTACAGTATAAATTATCATAAATTATTCAAGTACCATAAATTATTCTAGAATAAGACAAGACTATCGGTACAGCAGCCGTAGAGCCTCGGTTCTGTACAGAACGTGACTGCCTCCTAGTGGTCATGAGTACATACTGCAAATAGTGAGCAAACTACTTTAATAGCATCTTTGCCTCCATACCAAATGCACAAAGATTCTAAATCTTGAAAAAATATTTTTAAAAGAACAATATTGGCTGTTTTAAGACATAGGAGAGAATATAGAGTAAAAAAAGGTCACTTTTTTTTTTTTGTGCAAAAAATACAATATCATTTTTACCTTTCACAGCTGTTCCTATTTTCAGGCATTTTTACAATCCAACATTCCCCTAAGACAGAAACATGCATACAAGAACATGCACCAAATCCCTGTGCTCTAAACTATCTAAACTAATAAAAAAATACATTGGTTTTCGTAACCAATATTGAGCAGCCTCTGAATTCTCCACATTCCTCTCAAGCAACATTAATATATCTTGAGAATAAAGTTTGAGAGGCAAGAGAGAAGAAACAAACAAACAAACAAGCAATTTAACAGAAGTGAGCATTCAAACTGTCAGAGAGCTGTTTTAATCAGGTCAATCAGAGTAAAAACACAGTTTCATTTACAGAACACAGGATACAAGCGGAGACAGCGCAGTCAGAGTGCTTGAGTACCACCCACCCTTACATTACCATCCAACACGCAAGAGTTTGAATCCTTTCCCACTAATTCTGCAAGTACCCTAAAGCTTGGCATAAGCAATTTCTATTGACTTCATTTCAAAATCATATATACTTTCATATTTGTAAATAAATTTTGTACATACATAATAATATAGAAGTATAATTGCTTGACTAATTCAGTTTAAAGCATATATTTTTCTTCACAATGATAAATGATTAGGAAGTTAGAAACTGTATCTACTGCAAGCAAAAAAAAAAAAATTCCCCCCTTCAACCACTAAAAAGGACAAACAATGGTAATCTGAAACATTAGAATAGTCAGGACAACTGGCACGCCAAACCATGGCTTCCACCGACCTTAAGCACAGCAATTTGCAAGTGTTTTTGGTGCCATACGTGTGACTTCGGTTAAGAGTTTTGGCCAAGTAAGCCCTCCTGAGCTCAACAATGACTTGTCGTCAACCAGGCCCACGGCAACGGCACTTACCCAGAGGGCTAAAGCTCAGGCACATTTAAACCCACATGCGCTGTAAGGCTAGTCAACGGCCAAATGCTAAACAGGAAAACACTATGGAAGCCAGAGGAAGGGCTTGGCCAAAAGAGCAGGAGCACCACGCTACTGTGGCAGCCCGGCCAGATCAGACAGTTCAGGAATAAAGATGAAATGCACAGAAAGCTATACATGTGGAAAAAAATGACCATGGAAGTTAGAGACAAGAACAGCTTCAGCACTATACTGGAGGGAAGCCACAGGCAAGCTACATTCTTTACCAAGCCACCACAAAATGCATGTAGCTACTTTATAGCTTTCCACTAGTGGGGAGCTGAACTATGCTACGCTATCATGTACAGTAATACTGTATGTTTGTCAAAATAACAGACCTCACATTTGATTTGAAGTTGTTACAGTCAAAGATTTCTGTTAAATAGCAAATTCCCTAAGAGTTAGTTAATGGTTAGAAGTTTTTGAGGCAGAGACAATATTTTTCAGTACTGTAGAAGGTGAAAACAGGTAGTCGACAATTAGGCACAAAAATTAAGAAAATTATTAAAGCCTCATAAATGCTGGCACCACATTTCTAGAACAATGAGGAAAAACCAGAATGAAAACAAGGCCTGTGTAGAAAAAAAAAAAAAAAAGATTCTATTAATGGCATCCCATTCAGATGCCCTCAGAAAATCAGGAGACTCGCAGCTGAATTTTAATACTGAACTTGTAGCTTCAAGGTGTGTTTGCTTACATCATGAATGTCCCAATAAATTGAGAGTTTGGTCCCTCCTAATGCTGCTACATTAAACCTCAAGCAACTTATGACCGTCCTCCCCATCATTCTATTAGAAACACAAAGTGCTTTAAAGAAATGGAGGAATGGAAAAGAGGATTTGATCTAACAGTTAAGGAAAAAAAAACACTAAAAATATATGTAATGCATTAATTATAAGCTATTTTTCAGAGACACTAATTAAGATGATGGTACCATGTTGTTAAAACATCTGAAAAAGAAAAAACAAATACAAAAACATCAACATAACACCACATATTAATGTGAAACAGATTGGAATGTGTGGAGGTTTTTTTTTTTTTTTTTTTTTTGGATGGACCATACAACTGAAATTAAACTCAATAGTTTAGTATCGACAGGTGAGACACTTATGTTTTACTGTGACTAAAACAAATGACCTTTCCTCAATTACATCCCTTTTGAATAAAGCTACGTCAGAGCTTTACAGTCACAAATTCAAATCTTTAGGAATGGCCAAGATCATTATGCCATAGCTGCACGTCCATATACAACATACATTTAAAAGATGTGCTCTCTCTCTCACACACACACACACACACACGCTCACTCGCGCACACGCGCACACACGCACAGTCACAGATTTCTCTTCGTTTTCAGATGTTGCGATGACACAGATGGTTCAGTGGTTGTCCTCCTTGGCCTGGGCAAGGGCCTTTTCTGCATTAGCAGAGCCTTCAAAGCGCTGGGAGGCGATGGCAGCCTGGTGAGACATGCTCTTCCTCACAATGTCGCCTTTCCTCCATAACGTGATCTCCTGCACAACCAGGCACAAAGAGGCACATGAAGTAGACTGGGATTACGAAGACTGAAGTGTTCAGTGCTTTCTCTCTCTCTCTCTCACACACACACACACACACACACACACACACACACACACACACAGTATCTTCCATGTCTAAAAGATGCAAAGGCAGTGGGTGGTGACCATCAAGCACATGTATAAAAACACCTGAAAACAGGCTCATGGTCAGAGTACAGAGGCTTATGGCTTTTAATCAAACCATTTCAGGTCACGGTTGTTCACAAACTAACAAAAGCTGACAGAAAGTTACATTTAAATATTTCTATTCAAAACTGAAGGATGACATAGTATAAATATAACTCGAACATTAAAAACTGCATATGCCAACATCTACTTCAACACTGACCATGCCACCCACATTAAAGTCTTTTGTGTCTTGGACCAGCGTTGGCTGCGAAGCTGAGATGATGCAGTGCACCTATAACACAGCCTCTTTGACCAGACATACCTGCTGTTTAAAGTAGCGTCTCTCCTCTTCATCAATGAGCACAAGATTGAGGTAATAGCGAACAGAAAACTTCTTGTTTATATCTCTCATGGTAGGTGTCATCTCATAACCAGCCAAAAAGAGCCGGATCGGGATGGATTCACCTGTACGTACAAAAAGAAAGATGGCCTTCAGAACGACTACATACACTGAAGTCTAATGCATGAAGTTTAAGTAAATTCCTGCATACTACTGTAGATAGTAAATATGCTGGGGTTAGTTCAATTAGTTTCAATCTAATCTAAGGTTTCAGACTAAAACCTACTCTTTTGAACCAAAACCCACCTTTATTATACAAGAGTCAAAAACATTCTACAAACAATCTGCATTCTACAAACTTGCTTTATATCAAAAATCAACTACACGTTAGTCCTACAAATAAAGATGACAATGCTAGTCAGTAAAAACAAAACATTATCAAACCATTAATGGCAACTTCAAAAGAGGCAAAAAATCTAAATAT
>JAOYMR010000014.1:4554271-4561771 GCA_025802075.1 Tenebrosternarchus preto | reverse complement strand
GTGGATTGGTCGTTGTGGGCCAGTTGAATAGCCCCCAAAGTCTCCCGATCTGACCCCCTTAGACTTTTATCTTTCGGGTCATCTGAAGGCAATTGTATATGCTGAGAAGATATGAGATGTGCAGCACCTGAAACTATGGATACTGGAAGCCTGTGCTAGCATTTCTCCTGTGGTATTTCTATCAGTGTGTGAAAAGTGGGAGAAGAGGGTTGCATTGACAATCCAACACAATGGGCAGCACTTTGAACACATTTTATAAGTGGTAAGAAACTTGTAAATAACTAATGAAAGAAAGTTACGTTAAAACCAAGCACAGCATTGTTTTTCTTGTGAAATTCCCTATACTTTTGATGTGTCACATGACCCTCTTCCCATTGAAAAAACAAAAGCTGGATCCAAAATGGCCGACTTCAAAATGGCCACCATGGTCACCACCCATCTTGAAAAGTTTGCCCCCTCCCATATTAACTTCCTGCCACAAACAGGAAGTCAATATCACCAACCATTGCCATTTTATTAATGTGTATCCATATAAATGGCTCACAGGGTGGGCCACATTTTATATATATATAGATAGATAGATAGAGAGAGACAGAGAGAGAGAGAAAGAGACTAGTCTTTTCGTACCTCCCATTCTGTTCACGCCTCCATAGCCACCTCCATCCATAGCTAAAATAAATCAAAGTTAAACTTGCATCTTGCATGTTTACTTGATGAATTCATTCAACAAATTCAGGAATATTTTTTCAATGGGAACTACCCCCCAAAAGTCCACAGCAAATTCTGCATATTTCAGGCAAAAATCTGACCTGGCAACAGTGCAAAAAATAAAACATTTACCTAAAATCTTACATTTGCCTATTGCCCTTATTCAAAACAACTTGCGTTTAGTATGAACGTGTATATGCTCTTTTGAATACATTCAACACCCATGACTCTGATGTTGGTTTTCTGTACTTATTAGTAAGGAATGGGTTCTACAAGACTGGAAAAAATGATTTGAAGAATCATCAGCATTAGAAATCAACATTACTTGTTTAAAGTTCAGTCAACATTAAAGCTTAATGATGGTGTGATACAACTTTTTAATCAGTATTGCGTATGAAAAAGATATCTAGACATGGTATTCTGCATCATGTCAAGTCAAACTTTTTATTAATCAAGGTGATTTAAAAAGTCTCAAATGCATAAAGTATTTATGAACACGTTACATTTATAGCCTTCATGTAAAGTTACTAGAACTACTTCAGTCGTCTAGCTCACTCTTAAAAGCCAAATAACGAACGGGTGAAACACACCACAAGAATTCTCATTTGTTCCTGTGGTTATTGGCTTTTTGAATTATGCTTATTTTTCTGTATAAGTGTGTGTGTGGGGGGGGGGGGAGGAGGTTGTTGACCGATTTTGTCAAACTGCTGGCTGTGCAACAAATAATAATCACCTTGTACCTTGATACTGACTCCACTTTTTAGTTTTTGTACAGATGATCAAAAGTTTTTGATGCCATCCAAGTTTTTATTCACACCATCAATGATTGCAAAATGTGTTAAGGAAAAGTGGCTACCTGCACAAGTAAGTGTACTGACCTCCAGGACCCATTGAGCCCATCCCTCCACCACTCAGACGGTTGGTGTTGATTGGCTGTCCACCTGGACCCAAACCCATCCCAACTCCTCCCAGACCTCCTGTTAATACACAAGCATAAACAAACCATCAGACATATAAAACAATTTCACCAATTCTTGGTTTGCATTTTTCAAGACTGAGATTAATGTTATTCCTGGCCCAGGATTGGGGTCATAGCACAAAGTGCCCATCACCACTGAGACGTACCCATAACTTTCCACATTCCACAATTCCTTTTTCAGTCCCAGGTACGTCTCTAACTTCTTGTACACCTTTCTTTGGATGTTTCCATCACTAGTGACTGTCATATGTGGGTTTTTTTGCATATTATTGACAATCATATCAGGTTAGTTCACCATGACTGGTTGTGTTTGACTATGGAGAGGCCAGGAGATATTGGTTTTTCTGGTCTTCTCCCATTTGTACTTGCAAGATTCCATTTCATAGGATTTGCATGCTGCATGCGACTTGCATAATGGAGTAGAGATTAGAGAGTGCTTAGATCTCTGCAGAATGGAATCCTTTTTTGAAGTTGGACTGTATTGGTGTTTGAATTAATTGGCCTATCGACCCTAAGGTTTATATGGTCAGCACTGGTCATGAGTCATCATAATGCTTCCAAAAGTGGATAAACTGGGACCATCATAGTCTCTTAACATTCCGTATGACCAACCTCAACCTCTAGTGAAATCAGAGGTAAGCTCTGCAGTTACGTCCTTTGACTCTCTGGTGACAAAGATTTTCTAGAAGATAGTGGTGGACATTAACCTTAAGATGGATGAACATTAATATCAAGGCATGGCTCCATGGCATGAAATCTGAGTTAATTCACAATTTGGCGGTATTGAGGTTCCAATTTGAAATCCACTAGCACAGATATAGAGCATTTGTTGTCGACATGCACAAACGATGTGTTAACACTGCACATCAAATTCAAGTCTCTCTCAAAAGAGTTCAGCAAGTTGGAAGTCAAATGTGAAAACTTAGAGGCTAGATGCAGACACCAGAATACTTGCATTGTGGGAATTCTTGAGGCACAGACTCCACTTCCCTCAATCATTTTACCCCACACCATCATTCTCTTCTTCCACATCATCTCTTTCTTCTATTTATACTTCTATATTGTTAATAAACTTTAGAGCATCTTCGTGACACCCCTGTGTTGTGAATTTGTTCAAGATCTCATAACGAGGCATACTAAGGGCTGAACTAATCTCTGGTCGAACCCTGAAGGTACTGTGTCAGTCAGATTGAACAGAAGCTAAATACCCAACACCCAACATCCATATTATTGAAACACCACTTGGATTTATATGATAAGATTGACTTCATTACTACATCAGATGCAGAGCATCAGCTGTTCCGAGCACACACCACCACCACGGCAATAATCTGTCTAGACATTTTGCCCATGAGTTGAAAAGACAGGCTGCATCCTGGTTGATTCCCTGAAAGACCCTAGCAGCATGTTATCCACAGATCCCTTGGCTATCTTTCAGTCCTTCTACTCCAAACTCTTTTGGTCTGAGTCCATGGCAGAGGATACCGAGATATTCCCTTGGAGAATTCTAGTCTTAAACAATCTTGAGGCGCATGTCAGAAGAGGAGATTTAAAGCCATGCAAACCAATAAATCACCTGGTCTGGATGAATTTAATGTTTGAATTTTATAATTATACTTTTATTAACCTATTAGCTCTCCTTAAAAGTTTATGCGTCGTCTTTGGCAACTGGGGTTTTACATCAAATTTTTACTGAAGCCACTATATCCACCTTTCTGAAAAATGACAAGGACTATAGTTTATGCACCTTGTACTATGGTTAGGGAATGTTCTCACAATCTCACTAAATATTTGTCAAGATTCGGTATCTTTTCTTTAATGTCCATACTCTTTTAAACACTCATTACCCACTTCCCCAAAATGAGTGTGCATACTATTGGTTCTGAATATTTTCCTCTGTTGCACAGATCCAGACAAAAATGCCCTTCATTTCCTTTGTTTGTGCTTGTTATGGAACCGCTGTCAATTGTGTTGAAATCTCCATCATTCTTTCGTGGAATACCACAGGGGAAAAAATGAACAGCTTCACAGAAACTTGCCCTCCATTTTGCCCAAGAACACAGTTCTATCGAGCATCTATAAGATGCATTGGGGGAGGCGTGTTCTGATCCATGGAGGCCCTACTATTCAATCTACAGGACTTAAAATTATGTTTTGGACACCTTCAGATGTTGGTGGAGTGAATGACTTTATAGCTGATTGGTGAATTTGAGTATCCATGATGTGGCACTGTGTCACGGAATCCTGTGTCACGTGCTCTGTATTGGTCACTTCTTATAATCCTGTTGGACATTTCTGCCTGTTACTAGCTGGAGCTTTGACTCTCTGCCTTTGTTTTTCAATCCCCTTCTGGGGCGTACTCTCAGTTACACATGTAGTCATTTAGCTTGTTTGCCAGTATTCCTGATGGATGCTTCCATATTGAAGACAGGTAGGTTACTGATCTGTAGCTTAATGGCGCTTGTGACTTGCTGGGGTTCTTTAGGATCTGTACTGCCCTGCCCTGTTTTAGCTATTCCAGGTGAGAGCTTTTTTTCTTTTTTTTTTTTTAAAGATGATTAGGTCAGTCCCAGATAATGTCTTTTTCGGTCTTCACGTTTGTTACCTGCTTATGGACATTTGCTGATGTAATAATAAACAGTTCCTGCTATAAGTGACTAGATTTTAATTTTCAGATCATCTTTTGGCCACAGCATTATTTCTAGGATCTGTTGGAGCCTCTAGACAAGTTAGCATTACCCCCCACTGACTTTTCATATTAAAAAAAAGAAAATGCAAAGTTCAAAGGTTGCAGAAGCTCTTACTGGGCAACTGAGGTGGCTTCTCAACCGGGCGGAAGTCATCTGGAGGCAGAGATTTATCATCCTTAAAAAAAAAAAAACAAACAAACAAAAAAAAAAAACACATATTAATAAATTCAAACAAACACACATACCAAATCAGCACAACACATCTGGGTTAAATCTTTCAACAGAATTTGACTGGAATTTGTCTAGCTGCGAGCAGCATGGAAAACAAGTTCTAAATAACTCACCATTTTAACATGCATCTGTCTGTCAAAGAGCATCTGACCATTGAACATGGCTTGTTGCTAGAGTTAAGAAAGAATACACCATCCTGATAAACACATGCACACAAATGTTGCAGAAGTCTAAAGGATACAGATGGCCTGCACAGCCTCGAGAGGTTGTTCGAAAGTGACAGTCCCCATGCCTCTGCTCTTGCCATCCTTATCCTCCTTCACATCTGCCCTCTTAACCACTCCAGCCATGCTGAACACCTCCTTTAGCTTCTTCCAGCCCACCTTAAAATCCAACTACAGATAGAGTACAGCACAGTCAATATGAATTAGGTTTAAAGGGACTTTAAGCAATACAACTGATGACTTAATATTTTCAATGTTCATTTACCTCAGAAAGTTTATTGACCAGTCACTGTATGTTCCAGCACTGAATCAATATTAAACATAAGCAAGCTAATTACAAATCACAGGCTAAGGAGTCCAATGCAGTTGCACCAAACCGCACAAAAGCTTTTCATTACATATGGACTACACACAATTCAAGATACATTTATTCTAATGTGAAAGTATTATAGTAGTTTACAGTTGCTCGTCATTGAAACTGAATTTCTGACATTCTAGCCTCATATAAGGGCAGGAGATAATGTCATGATAAGCAGAAAATCACTTCCACTATTATTAATGTCAAATTAAACATCAAAAATGTTGCTCAAACTAGCATTGTCATCTTACAATGTGTTGGTAAAACAGACCTTAAATGGACAGACAAGCTCAGGTGGGTAGCATGCTTGAGTAGCATAAACCAAGCACAAATAGAAAAGCCAGAGAGATGCCTTACATTGGCCACAAAAACCGTAGACCCGAGTCGCCCCGCCTGTAGCGCGCTGATGATCTCATGGGGGATGTTAGGATTGTTAACAATGGAGGGGGGCAAATTCATTCCCCCTGGACCTCCATCCTGCCCCCTGCCCCCAGGGTACATCCCTCCAGCCCGCTGCAGCACCCGTCGTGCATGCTCTCCATCAGGGTCCTGAAACAAAATGTATGCTTAAAGCACATGTAAAACTATATACAGTACTCATAAAAACTCAAGATGATGCATTACTAAAGCTGCAGCAGCAGATGCAGGTTTGAAGAAAATTTTTATACCAACATATTCCAATTTCTGTGGATAGGTAATAAATTAGTACCATGTCCTGACAGGTCAATAGCAAAATATCCATCATTTCATACAGTACTGTGATTTATGGTATTTATGTAACCGTAATTCATTCCAGCATAGCTGAAAGGGTGCTCTGTAGCCTGTCGCTCGCAACTCATCACTAAATGGCAGCTTAAATCCACCTGCTATCACAGGAAAATAATGATCACCTGTAGCTTGCATGAACTAGCAGGTAAGTTTAAACTTGGTGTAAGCTGTCCTGACAATCAATACAAAATTATTTACCCTGGTTATGTTCAATAATAGGTAGATGACCTTTGAGCGACACATTATCACTCACTCACACCTGTTTGGCACACACACACAGACACTCATCCATGAGTGCCCTGCATTTGCTTGAATAACCCACTTTTAATCAGATTGCTCTCGTTCCCTAGCATCTGACAAGCACCATGTTGACCCGGGCGATGACCAAGCTGGTGGGACTTTTGTTTGTCTCTCATTGTGGTAGGCGAGGTAGAGTTAACTTAGGCAGTTAAAGACCTTTCTCAAGAGACCACACTGGAGATGCCATGGCATGGATTCAAACCCCGACCTCCTGTACCCAAGTTAGTGGCATAAAAGTCCTGAGTAGTCAGCTGAACAGGAAGAATAAGCCCTGGGCCATCAACAATTACACACTCAAATAAGGAAACTCCTCACAATGAGGGTTTCATCCCAAATCCAGCACTCTCAATACTCTACACTAAACGGAAGGGGGGGCCATGGGGGGTGGCATCGAAGCCACTATCCAAAATGAAACAAGATCCAGGAGTACATCAGGATGATGGTCCCAAGTGATGAGGTGCTTAGAGGGTACCAGACACCAGAATCCCAGGAAGGATGGAGATGTGGAGGAGAAAGAACCATCATGGCAGGAAAAACCCCTGCACATTATGCATCACTGGTAAATAACGGAAGTGGCTGATACAGAACAATCCTACCAATGGCTGGATAAACTGGATTAAAAGACAGCACGGGGACACTAAACAATCTCTGAATACAAGATCAATACAAGCCAAGATCTACCACAACAGGAAAGACCCCAGATGATGGTTATGCAAAAATGTTCCTGAAACAATACAGCATATAACAGCGGGATGTAGCTGGCACAGCATACAGAAATATCTGTGCCGAGTTTGGACTAGAAGTTCCAAGGTCTAAGTGGGACATTCCCCGAAAGGTGGTGAATGATGACCAAGCTAAGATCCTGTGGGACTTCTAGATCTAAACGGACAAAATGGTAATGGCTAACCAACCAGACATAGTAGTGGTGAATAAACATCAGAAGAAGGCCGTGGTGATGGATATAGCGATCCCAAGTAATAGCAACATCGAACACAAGGAACATGAGAAGCACAGGAAATACCAAGGGCTGAAAGAAGAGCTAGAAAAGATGAGGAAGGTAAAGGCAATAGTGGATGCCGTAGTATTTGGAGCACTAGGGGGCTGTGACCCACAAACTTGGGGCGTGGCTCCAGCAGATCCCCGGAACAACATCAGAGATCTCTGTCCAGAAGAGAGCAGTCCTGGGAACAGCTAAAATACAATGCAGGACCCTCAAGCTCCCAAGCCCTGGTAGAGGACCCG
>JAOYMR010000014.1:4534739-4554171 GCA_025802075.1 Tenebrosternarchus preto | reverse complement strand
ACCCCCTCCATCTCCTCTATTGTAGTCGACTGGCTTAGACCTTGAATGAAGCTAATTTGCTAATGGCTTGACTGCCATCGCTTCCTGCGGAATATTAACCGCTCAAACGCTGCCACACTAAGGAAGAATACACTTGTCACGTGACCCTTGCGACAGGCCAAAGGCCAATTGATAATAGCGGGTTTTTTTTCACCGGATGTCGCATGTGTCACGAGACAGGAGCAGTACAAGATCTTGACATCATCTAAATGAATTAAATCTTAATCTTTAAACCCATAACAAACACAGAAGGCGCAATATAACTGTTCTAACTAGCTGGCTAAGAACTGATTCTTGCTTGCGACATCACCAAACATCATCTAAATTTCGTCGTCTTTACAGCTTCGGTAAAAAGGTTGACGTTAAATTCTGAAACAGTGCATTACATTTTGAAACAATGTAGGTATACTGAAGATTCATTTTACAAATGTTACTTACCAATCTGCCCTATAAATTCTATCTTGATTCCTTGATGTTCGAGTCTTTTCCCTGGGTTCTTAAGCGTTATGTTGACTTTTCCTGAAACCGTCTCGCCATCGTAGAACAGAAAATATTTGTCCTTTTTCCCATCTTCTGTCTTATGTTCTACCTTTTTCCTCGTTTCACCATCATTCAAAACTATGTCGATTTCAGCACTTTGACCAAAACTGAAAAAGCTCATTCCGGCACCTTATGGCTTGAAAATCCTTTTGTATTAACACCTGACCCAGCTCAACATCTAGACAGCTCCGTCTTGGTACCTGACCAGCCACCTGCTCTGTTTATTTTAGTGCAATTAGAACTGTTTGAACAATTTCAAAATGCAACGCAGCTATATTTATTCATCGGATCAGCAATAGAACCTATCAACAACGAACCATAAGATTTTTCGGCAACAAACAGTGTGAAGACAGCAACATTAGAATACTTCCGGAAGAGCTTTTCCCCCCACAAAATAAAAGCCCAACTGCACTTCCCCTCTCCCTTCCTTTTATTTTTATTTATTTTATTATAATTCATCCTAGGGATGAATTTCACATAATCACATATTTAAAAAGAATAATGCAGCGCAATTGGTCATACATTTATGTTTATTTCATCCTGCTAAGAGTTCGGTGAGGTTCTCTTCTAATCTTAGGCAACATTGGAGAGAGTGCTTATATGTTTGAAGGGTGTTTACCTGTCTTTTATTTTTCTCATTTTATTACCTTGTCTTGATATTTAATTTTATTATTCTGTATACCTTGATATGGACCATGTATTTTGTGTCTGATGTAAATAAGTAAATAAATAAAATAAATATTTACTTTTAGACCACATTTTTATTTTTATTTAAAATTACTTATTTTAATTATCGTTTACATTAAAAAATTACTATGAGCTAGTTTGCCAACATTAGCTAACTTTGAACCATATATTTATACCTGCAGTATTGTATTTTGTTCATTGTATAGTGTGCAGTATTTTGCAGGCATTTTTGCAAAAAATTATAGACTTACATATGTATACCATTTATATATAGAATAGTGGCTGATTTTCATAATGGCCAAAAATAGTGACGTCACACTAAACCTCTATTACCTGAAATGAATAATTATGGCGTAAGATGTCTATATTTACATAAAAGGAACGTGCAGGCATTCATACGTCATTTCACTTGACACACTTTTCACTTGGCAGCACTAAAGTTCGGATAATAAATTAAATTAAACTTAATCGTACGTGGCGGATTACTACTGAATTTTCGAGAGTAAGGTAAGGTTAAATCTGTTTATTTTGTAATTACAGTGGGCTGTTTTTTATCCGTTAGTGTTTGTTTTGGCACTGTGCTTCTTTAGCTCTAGATATCATCAAAAGCTAAAGCTAAAGCTGTTCTAATTTTATGGTCAACGGCCAGTCTCCATTTAAATTGCTGTGGTATATAGTAACAGAACGCGTTGTATTTCCATCTATTTCCTTATGCGCTGTTTAATGTTACCGTTTTAAAATGTAAATATGATTGCTTATCTTGCTTACTGCATACTGCCATCCTTTCTGAACTGTGCCTGCTGACCCTCAAGTCTACCTTCTTACGTGTACAAATGATTGAATCAACTTTATCTTGTCCTTTCAGAACAAAGTATTCTAGGAGAATCCTAAGAAAACTTGAACCAGAAAAAGAAGGATCTTCCTGATACTGACAGGAAAAAGTAAGGCTTCTCCATTCATAGAAACAAGAATTGCTGTAATAAGTGAACGCGCCGCTATTCCTGATGCTAAATATCTTTTTTTTTTTTTCCATCATCCGTTATTGTTCTCAAAACTACTACGAGTAAAAAAAACAATAATCAAGACAAGCGAACTGTGACAGCAAAATGCTCCTTGAAAGAGCCAAAATAAACAAATAAATAAATAATCATCCCAGACTTGAAAAGGCTGGACATCGCACCAATCCTGATCACTTTGTGGAGAATCTGACTGACGAGTGTGCTTTTCAAATATTTTTATAGTAATTTAAAAGTGCATTTCAGTGCATTTTAAATTTCATTTCATAATTTTGTATTTATAAATTTACTTGCGAGTTATCTAGTACTTTTCTCAATACATTTTTATTGATAGAAATAATAATAAAATAAAGAACAGCAAGAGTAACTCTTTCTCCTCTGAGCCTATGAACCCTAATGCTATGGCTGCTACAGCAACCATCGGTAAGACCTTATTGCTAGAAATGCATGACATTTTATTGGTTAGATAGAATGTCACAGTTATGCGCATTTCTTTTGTTTAAATCAATGTTTCTGATGAAAAAGGGTGAAAAGGTTCCCCCCTTCCATTTAAAGAAGTTGTCGTCACTTTTCACATGGATGTTTTTGTTCTTATCAAGGAAAAGCTCAAAAAAATCCACAAACCAGACCAGGAAGGGTCTGATTCATCAATTTTCAGTTTGGTATGCATGACTGAGTTTTGATATTATTCCACTTTATACCAATCTTTGCTATTATTGTTCTGGACTTGTTAACAAACAATAAATGCAACTTTGATCAGTACAAATTTAGCATTGGATGAATCTTTTCTTTCTTTTTTTAAACCTGGTCTTGTCTTTTAATATATTTAGTTTAACAAATCACATTCTTTTTTTGTTATGTATGAAAGTGTCTCTGGGCATTAAAAAAGTCTCTCTTTTATTTTTAATATCATGCACTGTTTAAATACAGGCCGTGCATGGATGTATGACCATCTACCACATCAACTCTCCTATCCAGTGAGCAATATATATTATACAAAACAGACACACATTTTCTGTCTAATAATGTTGGTACTGCTACATACACATTTATAAAATGACTTTTTCTAAAATTATTTATCATGTAAAAAAATGTAATTACATACAATTTTAATATGGTTACATAATAAACTGCTTTTTGCTTTTCTGAATGTTGTGATGATGAATGTCATAACATCACAACATTCAGAAAAGCAAAAACTAGATGAGGAAGTATTGGACATGATTGTGAAGGATGGCCATTTTCTATTGTAGAACATGTGGCTTTTAGGAAATTTGTCCAACTACTGGACTCCTGTTGTGGAGATGGTTTAGGTTCACACAGGACAAGGCCATACTGATGTGAGAAGTCTGTGCTTTCAGACTTAATGCTAATATAGAACGTTCCAGATCAAGTATCTATACCTCATAGGCACTTGCCCTTATATTACTCAAGAAATTGAGCTTTCCCCTGTTATTTTGGGGATAAAAGTTTCCTCAAACCTGCAAAGTTGCTCAACTTGCTGATGTCACCAATCAACTTATAGGTTTCTCAAGACACAGTATGGCCTCATAGTTGAGAGTTATTCATTTTACATTTACAGTGTTTGGCAGTAAATGTAAATTTAATACCTCAAAACAACCTGGCAATATTGAGCCTTGACGAGCATGAAATAACAAATAATAATTATCAATCAGTAATCAAGGCCAGACTAAAACCACGTTGCCCTTAGAGAGAATGACCTGTTCTCTCATGGGAATCCGTTAGCTGTCTGGTCCGACATGAATAAGGCCTTCAGAACACCTCAGGAATTATGTTTTCTATTGTGCACATTTGTTCAATTTGCCATGATGTCAGGGAACCCAAGTTATGATGTCATAATAGGTCAGAATAAACAGTTGTCCTCAGAGATTAAAACCTGTTCTCTCATGTCATTTGTTTGTCCCTACTTGAATACTGCCTTCAAAATCCATCTGAAATTTCAGCTTATTCATGTATCTATATACACTACTGTTAAGGGTACCAAATTGCCAGGTAGGTCTGAGGTATTAAATCACTTTGGCCCAGTGTAAAAAACAGGTTTTCCTTACACAGAGACACTTGTTTTTCTTTTGTATATCTCCGACCTCTGGCATAAGGCTTTCAAGGCCTTCTCTTTGAAGTGTTTGCTTCTCATGTATTTGCCTGTGTTGCTCAGTGTGGCAGTTCTACAGTCACTGCAGTACTTGAACTGTGTACATTGTAATAAAATTAAAATATTTAACGTTACATAATAACGTTACAAATAGATTTACTTGTAATCACATTTATTATTCTCAATTTTCAAATGATTCTGCTGATTATAAAAAGGTACTCAAAGAAACCCTAACATGATAACGTATAATATAATTATTATCATCAGTTGAAATCTTGTTTTGTATAGTTCTGCACCACTTAGTAATTTGAGACCGACTAATGAGCCCCTTCTTACAAGCGAACTGTCGTATATGGCAAGTTTTTAAGATGGACCGGAAAGTGGAGTGTACTATGGAAGTAGGCGATTTCAGAAAGCGAGGTCTTCAAGAATAAATAAAAACAATTTCTAGTACAGAACTCCGTATTAGCGAGACCTCGAACAGTCCTTCAGTAGTGCGCCCCCTATAGAGTTCTGTGGAAGTAAATCCACAGTGGTTTCCATGACAGCAAGTGAAGTCCATTTAGCAAACAACAATTTATCAACGTGCAGGTGGGTCAGCTAGTTAAGTTTTTATAACAAGGAAGAAGCTAAGTGCTGCTTCACGTTGAAATTATATAGGTGACTGCATATTGTACGTGAAATAAAGTCTTGCTAAAGTGCAACACCTGCGCCGTAGCAGCTTTAGCTCTTCATTTGTATTGTAGGAACGTATGTCGTTAGCCAAGCTAAAATACAGAACATATGGAACAGAAAATCGGACAGAAGAACGATGAAAACACAACTAGTCGGTCGAAGGCGTTCATCAAATTCCAGTAAGTTAAATCAATATCGTCTTATATCGTCTTTAAATAAGACTGTGGTTGTTTTGTTTTTTTTTCGTCTCAAAGCTTACCAGTTATGGTCATCTGATGTGTCCTAATCAGAATCCAGGTTAAGAACAAAGAGATTCAAGAATTAATGAATGAAACAAGTCTTCTTGAAGCCAAGAACCAAAAACTAATTAAACTGGTAATACTTCTGGCAAATATTCAAACATTCAAACAGCTGTCCTATAAATACCATATTTTTAAACCCTTCCCTTAAAATTGTCCAAGAAGCATAATTTTCATGCTGATCCAACAACTGGGAGTGCTGATTCAAGTGGTATATCTCAGAGGGATCAGCTGAGAGAAGAGCAGCTGGGTCACATCCGCACACTGTGTAAGCAGGCAAGAGAGCAGGACAGGAAGCTGGATCAGAGCGAGACGGCAAACAAAGAACAGGTGGAACAAGCCCTAAAGCATAATTTACAGCTCAGCCACCACCAAGCGGAAGAGCTGGCAGGTATGTGTAGCGTGCATCTGTACAATCTATGGCTCGTCAGCTTATCAGTCAGCCACTCACACACACACACACACTCAGAACACACAACCTAGGAAGCACACAGGATGTGTGGATGCAAATACGAGCATCTTAGGTAGCAGTACACCTGCAGGAGTGAGTGAGTGTGTGTGTGCGCGCTCAAGAGATATAGGGGTAAAGTTTCTTCACGTTGTGTGTGTGTGTGTGTGTGTGTGTGTGTGTGTGAACGAGAGCTTCAGGTTGATGTTGTGTGTGTGTGTGTGAGAGAACTGCGCAGGCAGCTGACAGCTCTGGAGACGCAGGTGAGTGAGCTGCATGTGCAGAGGCAGGTGTTGCTGGAGTACAAGACAGTTGGGAGTGTGGAACATCAGCAGCACATCCTGGGCCTGCAGGCAGAACTCAACACTCTGCAGAAGAACTTCCAGGAGATGTCAGGTATGCTACATTATACATTTTGCACCAGCTTAGTTCTTTTGAGAAGGTGCAAGTACCACCTCCCAACCAACATTGAACATAAATGTCAGTTCACTGAATCCCATGCATCATATTGTTATGATATACCAGGAACAATTTAATACAACAAAATGATAAAAGCTCAGAACTTTAAGACGTACGATTTGAACTAAACGAAGCCGATTTGAACCGTTTACTGAAGAAAATATTCAGTGTTCTCGTGATGTAACCTTCAATGAAATCGACAAGAAGACATCTCAGATGATTGATGAAGAGAAGCAACTGGCTGCAGAGGTACAAACAGATCACCAAATACCTACCTGGATGTGAAATGGGGTGTGTGCACTGTCCCAACCCTAAATCATAAACATATTTATTTTCAGAGGGTGATAAAACAGCTCGACAAATCTAGCCGTCTACAGATAATGGAGAATGAATGGCTTAAGAGAGAGGTACAGACATCCATAAAATCAGATTCAGAATGCTTGTTTTTTCAATGCCACATTGATGCAGATGTACCAAAAAAGCTTGTTACTAAAGTGTGAGTGTGTGTGTATGTATGTGTGTATGTGTATATATATCTCCCCCCCATGGCAGACTGCTATCTACCGTGAAGAAGTCTCTACACTGGAGACAACTGTGAGGAACTTGGAGGAGGAGAACCTGATGCACGTAAATCAACTGTTTGAACAGCGTCTCAGTGATTTGCAGATCCCAAGGTATTAATGACAAATGGTTTCACCATTTATCATATTCCTCTTCATATTCTTTTTGGACTCCTGGAGATCTATTGGCCTGCAGAGTTTAGTTTCAACACACTAGCCAATTACCAATAGCCAACTAGTAATAGCCAGGATAAAGTTGATTGGGACTATTAGTGCTGAAGGGGAACCAGCAGGGCTGTATAAATCTCCAGAACCAGAGCTGGTTACCTTTGCTGTAGCCCAATACCTGGGGCGCTATGCATTTTGTTTATGCATTTGCTCTCCCAGCTCTGGCACACCTGACCCTTATGGGGACCTTGATTGGTTGAAATTGATTAGAGTTCAAAATAATTATAAAAACTGTAGCACAGGTAGCTTCCAGGGCTGAGAGAGAACTTCTGCTGAAGCCTAAATTGTAATCCATATAACACTTACCCTTTATGTTGTAGAAATGTTTTCCTCACACAGGCTGCAGGCTTGCAGCCAATGGACTTGGGCAATGCTGAGCAGCCGATGCAGAGTCTCACACACTCGGAGTCAACAGGTAATCCATCTGACCAGAAATGCACTTCTAGGACCACAAGAGGGCGCTCCAAGAGTTGTAGTTAGGCATGATCTTAAATTTCACCATAAAGGTCCTGCCTCCAGGGTTCTGGACAAGTACAAATCAGTAGATAGTATGTCTAAAATTTACTTATTACTAAAATATATATGTGAATGTAAAAACTATCTATCTAGCTGCTCTGGCTCACATACTCCAGTGCTAGATGGGTTTAGTTTTATACTTTATCTCAGGATCATACACTACCACAGTGCACCATTGTCCTGGTTTATCTGTGTATAACTTCCAGTTGTATTACATGATTAATTACAAATACAAAGATGCAATTAACAGATTCATGGATCATACACAAAAAACAATGGGAACACCTGAGATTGGTGAATCGGAACACAGCAACTCCAGTAGAACGTTATGTTCTGTGGCTAGTGCCTTTAACTAGGAGAGTATATACACTACTGAAACATGTCCACTGTGGGCGGTTTGTGATGCCAAATAATATTTAAATTACTCATTTTCCCAGGAAATCGATTACATCCTCACATGCACTCAGTAGCCAGGATCACCCAACAGGTCTCTAGGGCTTCATCAGTGAAAGGCTGCTCTTACCATCAATTATAAATCTTTTCTCGACCCTCTGCCACTAGCGCTGTGTGTACATCTTCACAGAGGCGGAGAGCGGACCCTGGCCGGCACCCGGGACACGGCAGCGGCAGGCCGAGCTCCAGGAGCAGGAGGGAAAGGACCAAAGCTTCAGACCGGCTGCCCCTGCCTGCGACCTCGATGTATTTCCGCTCGGCAGCCAGGGTGACCTCAGGGTGAGGTGTTGGCATTTAAAACTGCTTTCACATCCATAGTCTCCTGCTTTCTGGAGGGACTATGGATACGAAAACCGATGGTCTTTTTGGATAATCCTTACTCCTGTGTAGTCACATTACTGACCTTTTACAGGGTCTGAGTGCTGGTGTAAGGAGACTTTTAATGAACATTTCAAAAGACACAGCTTAATTTCTTCTAGGTCTGTGTTGGGTAACACCTGAGACAAAGAACATAGAAGGAACATTCCCAAAAAGTTAAAAAATTTAAATCAGTGACAAATTTATTTAACATTACGTAGTAAATACGGCTAAAAACCTGAGCTGTATGAAGGCCGTTCGGATGTTTGATGAGGACCTGGAGCAAATGTGCAACTGCAGAAACTCACTTCCTCCTCCCTGGCAGTGGCTGCAATACAGATGGGTCTGGCATCACCCAGGAACAGTCCCTCTCCTTGTCCGTGTGGCCAGAAGGCAAGCCCCCAAAGTGAGCTCCTTTGTGCATGTGTGTGTGTGTGTGTGTGTGTGTGTATAGGAACTGTTACACCTGGGTCCTCTGGAGCAGAAGCTGTTGACTGTGATTGGCCGGGCCATGACTCTGCACCCGATGCCCTCTGACCCAGAGCGTGTGGGCACGGCAATGCACCTCGACTTTTTGGAGATGCAGGACTGGGCCCTCACCACAAGCACCATCCGCAACAAGTTTCTCTGAGCACACTGTCAAATACAAGTCACCAGCTTTCCATTTTCTTTGGAAAAGGCATTATAGGGGTAGACCTTACAAGTAGTATTTTTGTGTAAAAATTTTAGGACTTAATTTTTAGGATATTTATAAGATAATGTTCTCTCTTCTGTAAACATTGAAATACCTGAACCAAGGGTTATTTATTTATTTATTTATTTATTAATGGCCGGTCCAGAGAACTGCTGCACACCAAATCTCCCACCTCGAGTCCTGCGAGTACGTTATGAGATAAACTCACACCAAATCTCCCACCTCGAGTCCTGCGAGTACGTTATGAGATAAACTCGCACCAAATCTCCCACCTCGAGTCCTGCGAGTACGTTATGAGATAAACTCACTCTTGTGGAAGCTGCTCTTTTATTTGAAAATCAACCAAATTCTGCTCACATACATTTTATATATATAAACAAAAATAGACTCTGCAGAGACAATGCAGCAAATCAATGGATAGAACCACCTTCACAGTTGGACCGTCCTTCACCTACGGTCATTGGACAGGGTGTGCTTTTATTTACACAAAGCACCGATCAACAGTGCTTCTCTTGCCCTGGTTCTACTGCACCTACTGCTAATTTACAAACACTAATGACCCCACCCTGGTGATGGTAAGCTGTGCGACATTTCCGCACACCCCTCCCTGTGCTCCTACCTCAGCAATGAGTGCCCCCTTGTGCCCATGTAGGGAAAAACAACCCAAGCTTGAAGGTGGCTCCGCACATTCAGGTTGGAAAGGCAGCCGTATACTAGTCAATGTAAAATAATGACATGCCAAGAGTAAAGCAACACCGCTCCTTCCCCATGCAATGCTGCAGAATCACAAATTGTAGTGATAATAGTCTGATAAATGTTCCCTTGCCAAAGAAACAAACAAACAAAACCCCAAACAAAAACAACCAACAAAAACAAAACAAAACAAACAAAAAAAATCTAGCATTGACCATGGATTAGTCCCGTCTCCCCTCTTGCTCGCTGTCTCCCGTATGAACGTGAGGGCGAGTTTCTGAGCTACAAAGAATTGCACTAGACAAGAAATTGGGTTCATAGATGTAGTGCTTTTTCATTCATTTTACAGGCATTTTCATTTTTTTCCATATATTTTTTTTTGTCTTTTTTCTCAACTCATTCACTCTCAGAGTCCAATTCTACAATCACACCCATGAAAGCATATTCCTACATCTCTCCCACAAGGGAAGAGCTTGGATAAAATCATTTTTTTCTTTCATGACCTCAGAGGGCAAATCATAAATAAATACAAACAAACAACCGCACAAGGAATGTCTACTGCAAATGTAATAAAAAAAAAAAGAAAAGAAAAGAAAAACATAAAAATGAAAGTAGAAACAGTCAGTATTATATGGTGATGGTTTAATTAGGTAATGCATGATTGGTGATCAGATAAAGGAAGCCCCTCCCCCTTCCCTCACCCATGAGGCCTGGTTTTCCCCCTGCTCAGAACCTGAACCAGTGTGGTTCCTGAACTCTCCGTTTTCATAGACCCTTCCTACCCCTCAAAATTACCCCCCGTGTGTCTTTACAGATGTTAATCTGTCTGAATCAGTCCTGTACAGGGGAGAAACATCTACCAGTTGTTAGACAAATTACAAAAAAAAACCCTCGCCAGACTGCCTGGTGTCTTTTACTGTACAAACCCCACCCGCCCCCCTCCCCCCAACCCCGGTTCCTGTCCCAGTCGGCGCTGGGTTCTCCTGGCCTGGAGTCCAGACAGCGAACTGTGGACGTGTTAAAGGTTCAAGATCGGCTGCCGTGCGACTCGTCCTTCGGCTTCACATGAACTGCATCTGCAACAGAACCACGGCCAAGTTACTCACGACACCCCACCACAAACAAAACGAGTGGAAAAAACGTTCTGTAGCTTCCCCACGCGCGTGGAGCACGCGCCGGTCAGAGAGACGCCGTGTCCGCACGGCCTCAGGACGCCGTTCGGGCAAGTCCTGGTTTGGATGTGGGCGCCAGCCCTGTGTAAGGAGTAGGGGGGCACAATCGCTTGCCAATTAACTAGCCACCGCTCTGTTGTCTTAAGCTGAACAAAAAGTAGCCCTGCATCACAGTGGCTTTTGTGTGTGACACACGGTAGTGACCAGTGGACAAGACAGACTGACAGAACTCATGAAAAAGGGTGGGAGCTAGAGGTGATCAGATCAGAGAGGTTTTCAAAGTTTGAAAATCAACGCATTCAGTGCTCTTGGACATCAGTCAGACGAGACAAATGTGTGCATTTACATTAAAATAGATCATTACTGATGAGTAAAACAAAATCACATCAAGATGCAAGATTAGCATTAACTGAGAACACCAATTATGACGGGGGAGGGGGGGTGTCTTTACCCAAAAAGATTCAGGGAAGGCATTTTTCACACTAAAGCAATTAAGCTCAATACAGTAGCACAATACTAAAAAAAAAAAAAAAAAAAAAGAGATTCAAAATTATAGTGAGATGAGGGAAAACGGTATAGATGGTGAGATGGCTGGTTATGCAAGCAGACTTGGTTAGTGCTCGAGAACATGCAGCGTACACAGGCAAGCACACATGTACACACAGAGCCAGACATGCTGTACCTAAGAGAGTCTCTAAAGGAAATCCTTGAGAGAGAGCTGTGCAAAGGGGTCCTGTCCCGTAGGCCTGAGTGGACTCTGGCTGGAGGGACTAGAGGCAGTCGAAGGCTAGTTCAAAGAGAACGAAAGAGCGTCAAGTAATCCACCCACACACCCAACCACGGGGCCAAGCTGGCCAGAGGATGAAGTGGCAGGTCAGTCTAGAGATCAGAGATAGGTCTGTGTACAAAAGACTTCACTAATAACAAAAGCATACTGTTGGCCAAAGCCCAGCCAGACGAACACCCCACTCTCTCTTTCACTCGACTGTATTAGGCTGGTTGGTCTTGGACATACCGCAGAAATGAGACAGCACAGCTTGGAACAGGATATGTATCCCAAACAGTGTTTCATATGATTTATAAATCATAATGGAATGCATATCCGTTTCGATGCTTTTATGCTAGCCATGATTAGAGGAGAACTGCAATGGAACATGGAGGTGTGCAAGATTCGTTCGAGCACTTTTTGAGCACAGCTTCTAACGTTCTAGAATTGCTATTTCTATGGAAATAGAATTCGGAGAACGCCAAATGTTCTGCAGCACATTCCACCAATGACTGTTAACGTGATTTTCGCACGGTTGTCCGAAGTGGTACTACGAGTGGTCTTAACAGTAAAAAAATTTAGGCCAAAATTAGGTAGGCAACATCTCTGCAGCACTAGGGGTGATGGAGGTCATAGGTCATCGCTCATGGTACCTGTGCTCCTGAGACTGGGCCGAAGGGATTAGCCGGTCGCATCACAGGCTGCGTGTACATCATGGTGGGCTGCGTCATCATGGCCACGGGAGCCACCTGGGGCTGAGGGGCCAAAAAAAAAAAACAAAACAAGCAAGAAACAGTCAAAACAAACAGCTGGAAGAGAAATGGTTCACACAGCATGTCACCCTGGCGCATAAAACCAATAAATGCACTGCTGATTCGCAGGTTCTTTATGGCCCTGATGTAATAAGCAACACGATGGAACCGAGGCCAATTGCATCATTCCGTTGGCCCTTTGTTACTGTTTTACGACTTAAACAGCTCTGCTCAGGCGCAGAGAGCAAACGCTAGTCCCTCAAGGCGCTCCTTCAAAGAACCCAGAACATGAAGGATATGCAAAATCAGCCCATTTAGAGTCACTGGTATAAACCTGTATTATACATAAACACAAAACACTCTGGACTCCTTAGCCTGAACACAGCAAGCATTAGAAACAAAAACAAACTGGTGCAAAGCCAACCATTAGGCCAGAACACACCCACCCACCAGGGGGAAGAGTCAGAACACGGGTTCTGTAAGCAGACAGAACGAGTAACACTTGTTGAATATTACTGCTACTCACCACTGCATATCCCATCATGCCTGTGGGTGTTGTGGCAGGGAAGGCCATGACGGACGGCGCCTGGGAGGAGAGAGGGGTGGAGTTGGAAAGGGCAGCGGGACAGAACGTACCACTCAGAATCCTGACAAAGAACTATTCAGATGAACACCTCCAGCATCAGATATTCCACTCAAATAGAGCAGTACAGAGACCACAACAACCTACACACTGCCCACCTTTACTCACACACACACACACACACACACACACACACACACACACACACACACACACGCATAAAGAAAACTTTGTGCAGGTGGACAAGCGGACAAACAAAATGTGGTTCGTTCTTCAAAAATGGTTAAGAGTATCATTGGCTCGGATTCGCTGGCTGAGGTGAACTTGCATCTGGGAGACATTTAACAGGTGTCTCAGCACACTCAGATCACTACAGTCACTGCAAACGTGCAGGGCATCTGAACGGCAAACGAGAATGAGGAAGGGGGGGGGGGGGGTCTGCATGTCCAAGAGAGACAGAATTAGAGAGAGAGCGAGATTGTAAAAGAGTGTATGCAAACGCACGTGCTTGAGCAAACGTGTCCTCAATGGCAGTGTGGCGAGTAGCAGGTGCAAAGCTTGATTGAAAAGACGAGTTCTTTTGGAGGGAGCCATGAGATTCTCAAAGAGGCTGAGCTCATCACAAACGTGCTTTTGTTTCCACTTACGGCCCATTCAGACGTGTGAAAGGACCTTCTCTGGCTAGTCTTTGTTCAGGACATTCATTTCAGAGGGAGGATGCGG
The DNA here is from genome assembly GCA_025802075.1 of Tenebrosternarchus preto. Taxonomy (NCBI): domain Eukaryota; kingdom Metazoa; phylum Chordata; class Actinopteri; order Gymnotiformes; family Apteronotidae; genus Tenebrosternarchus; species Tenebrosternarchus preto. Next base: position 4,540,398 of record JAOYMR010000014.1, on the reverse strand, counting down.
GCCAGACCAAAAGGCAGAGAAAAAGAACACATTTTGTTTGCGACGCTTCTGCCGTTTAAATTGCAAAGCATTTAACGCTCCTTCATCTGAGCCTTCGAAGAAAAAAACAAACAAAAAAAAAAAAAAACACCATACTTATGTAGACTCAGTGTACATTATATTTGGCCATCATTTGTGGGCCTTACATTAAAGTTCATTTCTGTACACGCTTACAAAATGGAACATTCCAGAGAGCTGCTAAAGCTCTACATAACAGAATGTACAATGCTAAATTCGGTGGGTCCATTTAGACAGAAGAGTAGGAACGTATTCAAGAGCCTCGCCCAAATAAGAAAAACACGTCACGGGAAACACACCCATCACTCAACCTCTCGGTCAAATCAACCAGAGTCATATGACAGTGATGAATGCAGAACGAGAGAAGGAGAAGGCAGAGCTCACAGTAGAGAACACAGGGCACACTCATGCTGCGATAGCACTCGGTTAGATCAGCCGGTCACAGCGAGCACAGAGGGTTCAGTGTGACTCCGGGCAGGGCCCGCGCCGGCCGCGTGCAAACGCGCGGCTCACGCACGCCGTGCCGTGACTACGGCGGAGAGCCGTGAGGTTAATAAAATACACTCATGCGTTTCGGACCATTTCACTTACGTATTGTGGGAAACGTATGGCGTTCTGTTTAATCCCCGCGCCCGACGGAAAACAATTACACAATGCGACAAACAGTCAGGACACAACATGTACTAACGACACACACCATGACATTTACTCTGCTGCTCGTACGACGACAAACACTTTCAACACACACTACCCATGGCATGTGCATCCGAAGGCGTGATTTCATTACGAGCGGCGCTGTGAGGTTAGTCGTCCGTCGTGCGGGACTGAGGAGGGGGGTAAAAATGCCGTTCTCACCATAGTGGCGGGGTTCCATGTTGTGGTGGGAGCAGTCTTTGGTTGCCAGTTGGTTCCTCCAGTCAGCTTCTTCTCCCCTGGCTGATTCCAGTGGATGTCGCTAAGGGGCAGAGAGCACGTGTCGTGTTAGCATCGTTAGCAAACGTTAGCATCTGCCCGCGGCGCTGTGTGACGGGAGCTGGCTTACTTTTTGGCAGTGCCGTTACCGATGCCCAGATCTATAAAAACAACACAACAACAGGAAGAGGAAAGTCAAACGCTGCACTAACACAAACCGCCTCTAAATGGTCAACCTGTTTAAGTCGAACAAAACCCAAAACCGTAAGGACGGTCGTCGGACCAGAGCCGAGACGAGTGTGGGCGTGGTCTGAGGGCATGCGATAGGACGGACACGTACTGCCCACGAGGTTGGCGAGGGAGGACTCCAGATCATCAGACACCAGTTTGCCAGGGGGCTGGGTGCCCGGTGGCAGAGCCTGGTTAGGGGAGGCTACTGTCGGTTTCAGGATACCACCTAAAACATTGTCTTAGAAAAAGAGACACAAACAGAGACAAAAGATAAAGACGGAGACAGGAGGAAGAGGAGGAGGAGGAGGAGAAAAAAAAACAAAAAAAAAAACAGAGAAAACGACAAAAAACACAGACATTCCGACAAACAGACCACACAAGACAGACCATGTTTAATGATCGTGCAGTGAGAGAGACAGCATCATGAAAAACGAAGATGGCAAGTAAAAGCATTCAATTCAGAGTAGCATCGACTCACCCAGGTCATGCACAGCATGCAAAGCCAAGGCCCAGAGAGAGTTTCCCAGCCAGCGCAGAGAGAGCAAGAGGACACACCATCAGTAGAGTCGTCCAGTACATATACAACTTTTACAAATCACAAATGCCTCATCTGTTCAAGAACACTGCCAAAACTAGCATGGATATCACACACAATAAACAAGCTTTTAAACATTTACATGGATCTGGCTGGTCACCTGATTACTAGTCGAGTGCCTTTAACCACTGAGCTGCCTCTGCCCTTGTACAAACACTGATAGAGCTGTAACTGGAAGTCTTATAACACTTATAGTGCGCGATGTGCGTGCCAGACAGACAGACAGACAGACAGACAGACAGACAGAGTATCAAAAGCACACGTCTAGTCCTTAAAACACAGCCATGTGATGAGGAGAGTGGTGGAGAGCAGACGTGTAGAGGAGCTGTGAGGGCCCGGGGCCCCGCATCCCCGTGGCAGGAGCGCCACCCTCCGTCTCCTGGGAGCGAGGGTGAGGTGAGGGGCAGGGAGCGGGACTGGCGGAGGTGCGCTCTCTTACCTGTGCTGTCCGTGCTGTTGGCGGCAGATTTATTGCCAAAGACGGAGTCGAAGTCGATGTTGAGGCCGGAGGAAGCGGCGGGCGGGGGGGCCGGCGAAGCCGAAAAGCCTGCAGAGGACAGACGAGAAGGGCAAAGGCCCAGGTGACCCGGTTAGCCATCGGGGGCCGCAGGGCAGGCCTGCCACGGCAACAAGCGCCACCATTGTACGCCCTGTCCCGCTTTCTCCAAGGCTGAACGGATCGGTTCACTGCCACACCTCTCACTTCCTCAGAAAGCCAGGTGTGAAAGGCAGAATGGCCAGGGGGCAATTTAAATAGAGTCTGCTCTCACCAGCCACCGCACACACCCCTCTGCTCAGCTGAGTGAAGACCAATCAATGCAGCTTTGCTGTATAATCCAACAACTCAAGCACAACTACTAGATGCTATTCTTTGCTGTTTCTCTCTTATAGCTGCCCAGTGAAGCACAAAGTTAAAAAAAAAAAACCCAAAAAACCTATCAAAAACACTGGAGGAGGGGAGAACAGACTGAAAAGCAAGAAACGTGAGTGGAGGGGGGGGGTCAGAAAGACAGCACCTACCTCCGAATATTCCCGCTACCGCGGAGGGCTCGGAGCGGAAGAGTGTGGTGTTAGAGAAGGGGGCCGGCGAACAGAACGCGTCTGCCACAGCCAGAGAGAGCAGAGGAGGAGAGGCAGAAACGCTACATTAGTGCGCTCACACAGACACGAGAGAAAAGGAACAAAGGCACAAACAAAGCTGGTGTCTTTTCAGATGTGGAGTTTGCCTAGTCTGGGATTGAAAGGGGTCTCAGACGCATTAATCCAGGACATCGGTGACCCGCATTAATCCAGGACATCGGTGACCCGCATTAATCCAGGACATCGGTGACCCGCATTAATCCAGGACTGGGCTCCACCCACATCCACAACACCGTGCTCTAAAAAAGTTGCAAACAAACAAAAAAAGTCTCAACTAAATTCTAGGCTGTAAAATAAACAAATAAGTGAAAAAATATAAAATATGGGTAGGACTGGAGTGATTTAGGGACTCAAACAAATAAAATACAAAACAGACAACCAAAAAAATCAAAGGGGCGGGAGGCGACAAACAAGACATAATTAACACAAAGTCAAAACTTTATGAAAAAATTAAATAAAAATACAAATTTTGCAGCAAATTCTATTAAACTTGTGTGGAAAAGATACCAAAACATCATACTGAAACTGCAAAATATATATTTGTTAGCAAGCTCAGTCAGTGTCCTGTGCGCAGCACACCTGGGCCAGCCACCTGGACACAGGTTAAATGCAGCTTTGTGCTATGCAGAAAGTTCAGTAGAAAGTCACCGTTACAGAGCAGTAAGTCTAACTGCAGGTTTAATCTGTGAGCAGCAAACTGGCCCCCCCCCCCACAAACCCAAGCAGCAAAGGCCACAGGCAGAGGCCAAACAAGCAGGCAAGTAAAACTACTCCATCCCAAAAGCACAGTCTCTACATCACAGCTGAACGAACACGCGCGCACACACACACACTAGCACGAAAGCCATCTGTCTGGTAGTGTTCACCAAATGTTATTGTGTCCTGACAACAAGCATTGCCTCAGGTCTAAACTAGCAGCTCACTGAAAGCACTCTGCTCCATCTCCCTCACAAACGCAGGCACCTGTAGATGAAGCTAAAAACCCAGGTGCAAAAATCAGACATGCATCACACGTGAAACAAACGATTAAAAAGGCAGGAAATTAAAAGAAAGTCTGATTTAATGCTGAGCGAGACGAAAGAAAAGCTGTTTTTACCACCAAACATTTCATGACTGGGCGTCCTAGGAGAAAAACTAACAGCGTCTGAAGGCCCAAGTGCTGGGTGAGTGGCATCGCCGGGAGTGGAAAGGAAAGGGTTTAGGTTTGGAACGGAGTCGTCGACACTCTCTGAAGTCGTGAACGAATCTACGCAAACCGCAAGAAACAGAAAGAAAAAAAAAAGACCAAGAGGAGCTGCGTTAACCAGGGGCAGGGCAGGAGAGACATGCAGATGAGGCGTGTGGAAGCGGCCCGCCTCCCTCGAATCCAGACGAAGCCTGGGAGAGGATGTTCAGGTTTAAATCGCTCCCCTGAACAGCAAATCCACAGTCCTCACTGTGATACACCCACCCCCCCCCCCCCAACCCATGCAAATGCACACAATATAATAACCAATCAGCTCCTAGAAACCTTGACCTATATTATTACCTTGACCAAGCAGCTCTTAAACGTAGAAACAACAATGAAAGTAAGTGAATATTAATCAAATTTAGTCCAACAAGAAGTTGCTCTGGAAGTGTACAAACTATAAAGCACTGTTCAAAATGTCTATGGAGTCATGTGTGTGTGTAAAACAAAGAGCAACCAATCAACAAACAAACAAAAAAATCCTTTTAGATATACATCTACAGTTAAAAGCAAAAAGACATTTATAAATTTGCCAGTAAGATTAAAAATTTTAAATCAACACAGAGTTTCCGAAGTAATATGGGCTTCTTGAATGTAAGATTATCCAACACCGGAGTTGCAGAGAGAGCAAAAATCGGTTTGTCAAGGGGTTTGGAGTATGATGCTGGGATGGAGAAGTGATGGTGTGAGCTGAAGCTCACTAGCAGGACCACGCAAACATCTGAGCCACTCTGAACCATGGTACCTACTGCCTAGGAGCTCCGTTTAGGCCACCAGCAAAAGCATCACAGGCTCTTCAAACTCGGGGAGGCTTTACCCTCAAAGACACAGACACAGGATTCTTCTCATGATCTGCATAGCTGTTAATGGATGATTTTACATGACGGCGAGAAAAGATCCATCTGCGTTCTTCACGTGATGATTTAACGTCTCCTCAACGTACAAATCTACGTGAATTAATGAAGACCTGTAGAGATGTTCCAGGGATTGTGTCATGTGTTTGGAGAGGAAGGTGTGATGGATCACGAAACACAGTGCACTTCCAGTCTGATGTGGCCAGAAACAAAAACAATACACACTCCACAGCACGTTCCCACACACATCAGGACGTGACCCTGCTTTGTTCATGTTTGTTTGCTTTCTTGAAATAATATTAGATTACATTTCATAGCTTTTCTGACAAACACATAAACAATACCATGTTTTAAAGTTTTAAGGATGTTATCATTAATAATATTGTTTGTTATATTGGACACATTCCTCAGGTGGCATGGACAGAGCGGCAGGGCTGGATCCCAGAGTCTTGGTGTCTACTCACCTCCCCAGGAGTTTGCAACATGCAGCGCTGTGGGGAGTGTCAGGGGTGGTTGGAACACGGGTTGCAGGTCCAGGAGGTCACTTGGAACCTTCGAAGTACTGGAGTACACACACACACACACACACACACACACACACACACACACACACACACACACACACACACACACACACACACA
>JAOYMR010000014.1:4512080-4523964 GCA_025802075.1 Tenebrosternarchus preto | reverse complement strand
ACACACCTCCCCACCATACCACTATCCTTCCCCCCCACCCCCCCCCACACCACCCACCACCCACCCCCCCCCCCCCCCCGCCCCCCCCCCCCCCCCCCCCCCCCACTCTGACAGAAGAGCTCTGATCTGCAGAGGTTTAACACAGCACAAGTAACTGGCCTGAAACGACCACTTATGGACGTATGAGCTAATGTCTCATGCCTTTATTTTGGGACGGGCTTGTTTTAGAAACATTAAGGTCCATACAGTCACAGTCTTTACAGCTTTGCTGCAAATTACCATTGAGGACTGGCATCCACTCCCTAGGTTTGCCTACCATTGTCTACACAGACAATTGATGTTGGTATGATGCGAGACCCGGCCCTGAGATGTAACGCGAGATCCTTGGTCTTGTGCTGTCAAGCCTTCCTTTTATGTCAAGTTTCGTGGATTCTCGTTTCTGGAGGATTAAGGCTGCGGTGCGGCTGTTCCCGCGCCTACACGCTGCAATCAACCCGTAGCTGCCTGAAGATCTCCTACGCATCCCTGCATTTTGATTCCATGAAGTGGAGGTAAATCCTACTGATGAGGCTCCAGTGCTGGGCCGTTATTTTAAAAGCGGGATCAGAATAAGCCAGAGACTCTTCCCTGCGCCTGGTTTTGGCCCAGGGGAGATGTTGGTAGTATGGGAACGAGAGGCTCCACTGGATCAGGAGGAAGGTACGATTGGTCCTGCCCTCGCTCACAAACGCAGGGAGAAGACTGACTCAGCAGACGGACGCCTCGTGCTTCCTATGGCTCATGACAGGAAACCGAATCAACACGAAGCCCCCTCCCCCCACAAAACACGTGATGCTGACAGGAACATTTGGGTTGTGCACTGAACAAGAAGCAAAAGACAGTCAGAGGTGGACAAGAACTGAATCATCTGGACCAAATTCATCACCAAACCACCACGGTCGAGCCACCGAAGGCCTGTCCGAAGTGACGGACAGAGACGGGAGAACAGCTTCACTGTTGGATTCCAGAGTGAGACTTCAGTATCGGGCTCCAACAGACAAAGAAAAGAGAGGTGGGCAGGAAAAAGATGAAGTCAGCAGGCAGATGTCCCACGCTTCCTACATCTCATGACAGGCTGGGGAGTGCTGAAGAAGAGTGGCATACCACCACCACTCCCCCCACCCCCCAAGTACTCTGGAAGTGGCCTCACTAACTGGTAGAGTCTCTCCGCTTCAGCCAACCTCAGCCATTAGAGTCGGATCCAGGTGCACGGTAACATGGACCAGGTGCGCGACTCCTCAACCACTGAACTAAATAAGTCCTTCCTCTACACTCCAGCGACTCTATGAATGAAGGGGATTCAGTGTGCTGGTGGGTGAACTTTGACCTCACTTCAGCTTCAATACTACTCTGCTCAGGACACGGTGGATACCCTCATTAAACGAAGGACTGGGAAGCCTAGGGTATTACACCAAAATATTCAATGCACCTGACCGAGTTCTTCTGAGGATGTACTGTATTGCTACAGATATGCTCAGACTTGCCTTACCAAGGAAAGTGGGACAGGATGAGAAACCGCTTTCATAACACCAATTAGGCTTGCTACCAAGACTGGCTTGCTTGCGCAGTATATTAAAGAAATCCCCAATATGCTTCAGGTCCCAGAGCAGTAAACCATCCCGAGACGCGCGCCGATATGTAATAAAAAGTATCCCATAAACCCAGCTGGCTGCCCTCTCCACACGGCCGAAGCTGGCCTGAACAGCTCTCGCATGCGGCTGCTGTACCAGACAGGCACACGGCAAAATCAATGATCAAGTTCACAAAAAAACTCAATCAGAAACAGGCGACATGGGACCAAATAATAGACAAGTAAGAGACTAAAAACAAGAACACTGCACTTAAAACAGTAAGAAACCTTTGATTTTCTTTCTTATTTATTTTTAGATTGTCGATCTGATGGTTCAACACCACAATGCCCAGCAGAAGCAGAATATGGTGACTGCATATTTCCTTATTAAGGCATTTCTTAGGCATTTCCTCACTGCGCTACGTGAGAATGGAGCTGCATCCAACAGTTTTTATCTCCTAAGGGCCAAGTCACTGTGGCATTTACCTCATTAGGGCAGTTTCTGATGGCACTGGGTCCTTCCATCACTCCCATCTCTTGTTTAATCAAGCTACCGTCCTTTTCTGATTTACGTAATAACTTCCTGTTGGTTGTTTACAATTGGAATCGCTGACAACCAAAAAGAATGCAGGAAATGGGTTTTTTTCTCCTCCCTCCTATTCCTTGGGCTCACTGGGTTCACCCTGGACTCTCCCTGCATTTTTGTGCTCTATAATGGTGCTACACAGTAAGTGTGTTGACGTGGAAAACTTATTACTCTACAACATCCTGAAGAACATCTTCTACAGGCAGCAGAGGGAAGGTAAACATAGTTGAAAGCTGATCAGCAGAATGGGGGACGAGCACAAGGCTCGAGCTACATGGCTCGGGATTCCCCACTCTTCAGCCGGATTCATTTCCACACGCAAACCAATTTAAATTTGAAGTGTTCCTCAAAGATCAAGCTTTAGTCTGCAAATTCATTCAAAGCGTCCCGTCCTCCGGCATGGAAGTTCAAGCCCTCTCTGTTCCTGCATGCCTTCCTTCATTCTAGAAACTGGAGAACGCAGGGCACGCGCGAGCTCCTGGGCTCCGTCGCTGTGGCCCACTTCCGAGCGCTATCGGAGGCAGTTAAGTAGGACGGGGTCACCTTCCCTCTCCACAGGCCGGAGGAAATCGCTCAAAACCCGGAGGGCACGAGACGGGCCTCGCCGAAGACAGAGTCTGTGCAACACGGCTCCCTGATGAGAGCGCAGAACCACTGGGGGAGCCACTGCACACGAGGCCGAGTGGAGAGCAGATACGGGAGTCCCCTCTGCTACAGGTGGTTAAAGCTCTTGCCAGCATACTTTTCGGAGCCAAATTACATAACACGACTCACACAACGCTGCTTATTTGACACACAAATGAGATCAGCTGCAGCTCAGCTGGAGATCAAAATCAATAACAGTACTGTAGACGTGCTAAAGGGGGAGACCGGAGATAACCTTCCACTTAAACTGTGCCATCAAGAGACCAGAACGTTCATCTGACCACATTCTTCAGAAGCTGGAAAATCCATGAAGAAGGGAAAAAAAAAAAAAAAAAAACGTTAATGTTCACTAATGCAGTTTTTATACTTTTAGCATCACAGAATGGAGAGAGCAGCTGGGGATACAGATATTTATCAAAAAAGGTTCTCATATCTGTACTGAAATCACTTCTCCACCCCACCCTTCCCTTGTATGCGTGCGCACACACACACACACACACACACACACACACACACACTCCGTATTACTGACAGGTCATCACTTGATGCATAGCCACCTTCCGTGTTCACAGATACCCTGAACGGTAACGGCCTACACAGTTTCCTCTCTGACCACGACCACACTACCACCCCCACTCAAACACATACCCACACTTTCTTTCCCTTAGCCACTTGCTCAATGTACTTCATGTTGCTAGTTGTTTTTATTTCAAATCTAATAAAAAAAACGTATGCAGAGTATGAAAGGACCCACCTATTTACTGTCCGTCCATGGTGAACAGACAGCGTCACCAAAGAGCTCAAAAGGCAACTATTACATTTTACTACCCTGAGATAACATGCCCCATTTGCCTACGTAGACTAAATGTTCAATGTACCAACATCCTCTCTGTTCACCAGTTGCCCTCATCAGTACAGTATCTCACAACTCACAAGTAGAGATTTAGCCCGTTGTCAGTGGTACAAAGCAGAATAGTCATAAGGGTATTCAGCCAGACAAAGACCAACTGTGTCACTAAAAGAACACTTGGCTACAGAGTTCACCATTAATTATGCAATGATGAGACCTGGATCCAGGAAATCGTCTCATGGTCACACAGATGTAGCAGCACTGGGAGCTACTGAAATACATGTCACTAGTGTTCACCAGAAAGCTGAAGGATGACCTCCCCATGCCATGTAGGGCCCAGTGAACATACAGAGCATCAGCTCCATTAATTCCCAGGATTTTGCCAAAGGCTCTTTCTCCCTTTTCTGCTTTGAATTATTCAAATGTGCTGTGCACTAAAGCTGCTACCCCACTGGCACCACAAATAGAAGCAAAAGGTTAAAACCATACAAGCCCTCCTCAACGACTGCAAGAACGCGTCAACGAGCCTCCGACATCAAGCACGGAGCCATCCACCACGGACCGCCGTGGTTCTGAACCTGTACGTTTCACAGGCGAGAACATTCTTCCATGGTGCCAGGAGTTCCTCATTTAGGAAATGCGTTACAGCCAGTCTTCTCAGCCGATTCCAGGAAACGTCCATCCAAAGCGGAACTGAGGCTAATGAATTAGAGGCCAGAGGGAACCAGAGCACTGGTACAGAAAACTGCTTGTACAGTACCATGAGGGAGGGTGGGCCGCTGGTTCTCACGGCAACACCCCTGCAACGCCACCATGCGTGGCACAACTGCAACCTAATCTCTGCTGTAGCGTTAAGTCAATGCCGTGATAGATGCACCACAGATAGGAGATACCCGTGAGGTCTGCTCTTACAGACTGGTCCAAGATCAGTACCAAGATCCCACAGTGTTTTTGTGAGATATGTCCTTTCATGTCATAGAGGCATTTATCCAGGGCCCCCTGACAAAATTCCTGACATTCCAGGAAAAAGACGCGACTCCTGCACGTCAGGAAGTCGGCTTTTTTCACCTGCTCCTGATAGGAAGCTGCAAACAGAACGACTCACTTCCATCACAAAAACCTTGAGTCGTTTATTAAAACCATATAGTACATGGCAGGTGTTACGGCTTTGCCTGCGACACTGACTTGACCCAATTTCCTCATCTCTCCTTGTGGGTATTTCTGACCATAAAACCCAGTCCCTATATTAGGAATACCCAACGTTGGCTCTGAGGGATCGGCACAGTGATTTCCCAATTTTTGAGGCACCACATTGCTCTGGGACTGGGGTAGCCCTAAATACAGCCAACAGTAACATGAGGGCTAGATCAGCAAAAACACAACATTCAGCTACTTGAAAGGCCAATACTTTCAGAACGCTGAAATCACCCATGACTTGATTTGCATGCATGCAAGCGACACGTCACAGAAAATCAACAGTGACGCATTCATCAAAGACAAGAAACCAACATCCTTAAATGGAAATTCATTAGCATCAGGACATTGCTGCACCTTAAGCCAGCACATTTGACCTTTCAAGTGATCTTTTGGGAAATCACCTGATGTGGTCCAAAGTCTGAGGCAGGATCAGCTGACCAGACTGGCTGGCTGACTAAATACCCATGAATGTAGATGACAGGGTTTATTAAACGATCACCCATTCAGATGTCAAAGCAAACTTGCACAAATTCTGCCCAGGAATCCAAACCAACACTGCTGTGCAAGACCAAAAGGTGACAGTGGGAAATCAACACAGGCACCTGACTTGGGAAATCGCGTCTCGACTGAAACAAGTTCCAACAGAACACTCAGAAACAATTCCAGGGCATTTTTCAGCTAGCTGGTCATTCAGAGGACAGGGGTGGCTCAAGAGGAATGCTCTCCACACTGCGGAAACCCAACCCAACCTAAAGCAAAGGACCATGGGAAAGAGCTGGAGTCATATCTAACGTACAAATCAAATGGCGGGTGGGGGCAGGAGAGGGGGGGGGGGAATCATGCAGCTATTTTTGACCCGGAGGAAACTTCGGTCCTGAAATACCTACAGCTCTCATCACGTTCCTCAGCGCACCCCCTGCTTGCTCCACACAGCAGACTCACGCGTCTGAGCTTGGGCTGGAGCCAGGCTCACAACTTGACCAAACCTGAACTCCCAAAACCCTCTGGAAGGTCGACCAGAGCATACACAGGTGTGGCTGGAACCAGAGCTTCAGGAGATCCGAGTAAAGATGATTGCAGTTTTACTAGTGGAGTAAGTGGACAGCATACCACACTTTATCAGCAGAGAACCCCTCACCACTTTCAAACCAGCCCATCATCACACATGCCATGTCTTATTATGGAGCAGAGGCTAAAAATAAGCTTCTCTGCTGGAAATCAGGGTTACGGGGCCAGACTCACTGAAGCAAGAGACTGAAGGTAAATAAGCAATGTCTAGCAATATGCTGTTGATGTGGAAAGGCCTTTGGTTCTGAAGTCTCTGAAGATGGTGCTGCAGGCAGACAAACGCACCTATACCCTCAGCGATCCAACCCTGGCACAAGAACACAGCGTGTTCAACAAGTAGGCTAGAAACCAACAACAAAGTGTGCTGAGTAGCACCAAAAACTTGCAACCAGGTCACAGGAGTAAAGAGTGCACATAGCATTCAGAATGATCTCAGTGCATCAACCCAAATACTGACAAATAGCTTTAGGAACTACGAGGGAGAAGTAAGGATTCCATCAGCCACAGTGTGTGTTTTTCACAGAGTGCTCCACAGACTCATGGAAGTCTTCACAGATGGCAGACAGTAACACCTGCAGGTGACAATGCTTAACGGTAAACCTGCCCAGAGCATCTGAAGAGAGTATATACTGAATTAAATAAGGCAGGAAGGCAAGGTTATCAAAACCGGAAAGATTTTATTAATATCAGCATTCATTATTCGCTATGCTGGACTACTAAAAATCAACAAGAACGCTCACTTTGTTTAGATATTGTGAGATATATTGTGAAATCTAGGTATAATGCTAACAATCATTTATAACTAAAAATAAAATGCCAATATGATATTAACAGAATTTTTACAACAGGTAAGCAATCAAATCAGTTATCCACAATGTGTTTAGTTACATGTGTTGTCAAAAAGAATAGGTTTCACCAAAACTAAAGTCGTATTACTGAGTAAAAAAAAAAAAAATAAGAAAGAAAGGAAAAAAATTATCACAACTAAATCAGTTCAGAAATTAAACGTATTTCAAAGCGAACTGACCCCAACAACTATTTCAGAACACTAACCCGAAGTGTCCTAATTACGCAGCAGATGGACTCTCATTTGAATATGGTTAATTATTTGTAAAGTAGTTGAATCATTAAATGGTTACAAGGCCAGCTAATGCAAGTTCATCCTGGTGGCCAGTCGCGCAGCCATGGTTGCCGCGAACTACGCAAAGATGACAGCAGCCCAAAAGACTTTTAAACATGGATTCAACGCGCTACCTTGAAAGGTGGTCAGGGGAAGTTAAACCGGGGGAGCACTAGCTGTAATACAACGAAGATTAGGCCTCGGCCTCGAACCCATGGCTACAGAACAGATGATTTCCTCTATAGTAAATACTGTATAGCACAGAGCTCTGCGATGTTGCGCGTCATATTCGACATTAATACTTACAATCCAAATGTTTCTTTTTTGGTCCCATAATCTCATGCGTGGTCGCCTTGCACACCGTTTTGGAGACCGCGGAACCGGTTACAATGTGTTGCGCGGCAGTTATCCTATCCGTTATGCTTTGTCCAGACATCTTCGCAGTTAGGTACAAAACACCCAAAATGCAGACTATTATCTGTTAAATCCAATGGTGATTCTGTTGTCCTCCGACACGTCCACAGTTCCACCACCTGACTAACGTTACTGGAAAAGAATGAGCAGGGGGGAAAAGAGGGAGAAAATCAAACGACTGAGAAATGAACCCATATGATTTTAGTAGCTATGCACAGCTATAGCCGTTCTAAATGAAGTTTGTTCTGTATGTTTCACACAGCACGGTAATTAAGAGATAGTGGAGCTAGCTAGCTACATACCAAAGGTTTCCTCTTAAAAGCCGCCCTCTCGCAACCCTTCGCTCAACCCTTCGCTGCACGCTCTCTTGCTGACTAGCTCGCTCTGTCTTTCTAACTTTCCCCTTTCCTTCTGAATGCCTGTCCTTTCCGTGCTCGCCTCCCCCCCTTGCTGGGTTTAAAAGGACTGGAGGCTCGTAGGAAAATGGCGGGTCTGTTTCCTCTTCTCACTGGATCCTCCCAAGGTTTGTGTGGATGCTGTGTGGTCCGTGCGATGTGACGCCATTTTGGCTCAAAACTTTTCTAAAGGACATACAAGCAATATGAAGCAAAGACTAGTTGATCCAATATGGCTTCTCAGTCTTCTCCGCTTGTACAGTTGCTTGGCATTATCTACCAGTTCCTCTATAGGAATATGTCAATACACGTGACAAATATATTTCTACTAAAAATAAGTTTTAAAATTTTTCATATTGCTATGTTGAACATTTTACAGCAAGTGCAAAAATGCTGGGCCATGCATAACAACAGTCGGAAGGTAGGAAGTATGAAAAAATAAGAATAGTTAGGATAAAATACGATTGTAGACTAATAAACTCGTGGGCTTTGATTTTAATCGACGTGTTTTGCAATATACATTAATTATAATAAATAAATAAATGTATTCTCCAGCAAAATAATGCAAATCGAAGTAAGAAAATTATCGAAGTAAGAAGTGAAAGTCTATAGATGATCAACCACGTTTTACAAGGCGCGAGCTTAAAGGTCTTCTTGTAGATTTAAAGTAATTTTGTAAATATCACACGCTGTCTCTTACGATTTTATTCCCGTATGACGTGTGGCTGAATTAAAAAAACGGAGTGTGAATATGTTCATTGTTATTTACTTACATTTAGGTTCAATTATAATTTCACATAATACAGTAATTAATGCAACGTCGGTTTTATTGTATTTTCTCAAAACTAAACACTTACAAAACTAAAGAACGTAGTGCTGCTATCATGAATCGAGTTTCAGATCAATTGTACAACTATGCATAATGACTGAAAATGAGACACCTGGCGGCCAAACAACGCATCTATACATGCCGTGTTTGAGACGATTTTGCCCATGGCCTTCGATGTGAAGGAAGATATAATTGAACGAATGTCAAAGAAGTTATATAAGAAAAATCGCTTTAAGTTATTCAAAGATTCATACGTAAATTGAGTGTGTAATGCTGACACAATTTCTCAAGTACCAGTCTAGCCTTTATTTTTTGAGATAATGCTAGAGCTAATACTAGTATAATCACTGAATTTAAGCACTGCATAAGTAATTGTAAATGCAGCTATAAATAATAATTCCCTTAAGATGTTAAAGGCCACCTCCTTGACATCCATTAGAAACAGTATGCTTTTAGTTTATTTTAATTTAGTTACTTCTGCTGTTTTTATGATGACATTTGTGACAAACCTTACAGCTTACTGTATTACATAAGTTCAACACAAATGAATGTAATTCTTAGTTAGCTGTTTATTTTCTGTAGGCCATTTCACAATATTAATACATTGAGGATTATGCATTTTGTCTTTGTTTTTAGAGCTTTTACAGATAATATCATGCAAATTTGATATAATCTACACTGTGTTGATATCATCTGCACTGTTGTTTATTTCACCAGTGCACTGCTTGCTAGTTAAGAGACTGAGGCACAGGTGTTTGCTTTGAACGTAACAAGAACGTGAACCTGAACATAACACAGGAAATGCTGCCTCAGGCAGTGGAGGAAGTGGAAATCCGTGAGTGAATGTAAGGGGGGTGAGTTACTGGAACTCAATACCAACACACTGATTGGTTTCAGGAAGTAGTAAGGCTGCGTGAATGGGCCGGGTGGATGCAAACACGCAAGCATGTTGATGGGGTTAGTAAGCGCAATAATAAAGCATCGCCATTAGGGGGCAATATGCTGCCACGGCATGTCACTGAATTTATCATACGGTTCCATTGTCGAACACTACTCAAATCTCTCAAAAGGAAACAAACTACCACAAACTGATGGTAAATATTTCACAAATAGTGGAAATTAGATGAACGTATGAACACATAATATTCATTGAATGGTTCAGTATCCATGTTTAATTCTTAAACATAATGTGTGGAAAGAAACACAACGTGTCATCACCTGCAAAAATCATAAATAACAGACTGAATAATCTTTGGATTAATGAACATTCTCTCAGAATCTATTCCCTAACACCTTTACAATTTACCATTAAATTGTCTGTTACAGGGTTTGTGCATGTGTGTGTGTGTGTGTGTGTCACAGATATGGGCAGCCCCTGAGAAGGTGTATCCCTGTGCTCTGAATACTTGTGGTTTGTGTTTCATATATAAACAATGCTTTCTGCCACCTGGGAGCTTGTGCATGATCCCTGTCTGCTCAGACTGAAGCCTCTCTCACACACAGACAATAGTGCTCTCTTCAATGCCATCTGTTCTGTCTTCCAGCGGATGAACAGATTCACAGATTCCAAGTTCCTGAATTATCCAGATTCTACTAAGCAGTCAGATCCTATGCAAACCATAATGCATATAATTTAATATATTAAACTGGATAAAGAATGGAATTTCAGCACGGGGCTGGCTGACAATATCATTATGTGTGAAAGTGTGTGTTTTTGTTTAAACATACATCTGGGTAAACAAGTAGCTAATAATATTGTTCAAAATGACCTAATCACATTCATTCTTTTCCACTCAAATAGCCTTAAGTTCCAATTTTTAAGGAGTGCAGGAATGCAGAAATCTACATCATAAATCAAAATAAAAATCTTTTAGATTTCTGTCACTGTTCACAGATAAATGCTGCTAAATCATACTGAGCAAGCCTACTCATGCAGCAGTAGGTACAATGTGTTTATGCTTCAACTGGCCATTTTGGGCCCATTGAAGGAAGAAAAGACAGGAGGAACACATGAACTTCTCCTGCTCATTCCAGATCATTCAACTGTATGATAGCCTTAAAATCTATTTTCAGATGTACCTCATTCTCTTGTTTAGGTCATTTTCTTGTGTATCATTTCTTTTATCATATTTGTTTATTTGGTGAAAACAACTTCAAATGTTAAAAGGCACCAGCTCACATATCAGAAAACAGCCAGTAGAGATAGTAGAGACCCGCAAAACACCCGCAAAGAGGAAGATACGTGGTGAACTGAAATGTGCTCAGCACTGCTAGGGTGAAGTTTCTTGGGGGATGTTTTGGGTTCAATAGATTTGGCACTTCTGACAAAAACACACTGATCCATCCATGAAAAGAAAAACCTCATAGCAGGTGAGAACCTCTGCGTTCTGGAAGCCGTCCAGCTAAAAACGTTTTAGAAGTGACGGAAGAGTAGTGTAAGTACAGAAAGGATTTCAAAAGTCCCAAAATTTGCAAAAAGTAAAACATTCTAAAAGCACTGCCAAAATGTTAGCAAAAAATGTTTTGATTTGATTCTATTAGACCTGTTTTGATTAATTCTATTAGACCTGTTTTGATTAATTCTATTGGACCTGTTTTTGGATAGGCAATGACTCTTTTTAGATTTTGATGGACTACCTAATAACCTTTATGTCAATTTATTTTGTACACAAAGATAATCACATATATGATTTCTGGATACACTTTTCAAACCATACAAGATTTTTTAGGGTGGTTAGTTTGGAATAGTGACAGTCAGTTAACATTGCCCTACAAACTACACACCTGATCAAGAAACGCCACTGAATTTGTTTTAAAAACAAATATCAAAGGAAAAATAGTCTAAACTTGTGATTTTAAAATTAGTACAACAGCATTACATTAGTTTCAACAACATATTTATAAAAAAAATATGTCAGAACCTTATATTTCCAAGGTCATGATGTCATTTATCAT
Organism: Tenebrosternarchus preto; assembly: GCA_025802075.1. Classification (NCBI taxonomy): domain Eukaryota; kingdom Metazoa; phylum Chordata; class Actinopteri; order Gymnotiformes; family Apteronotidae; genus Tenebrosternarchus; species Tenebrosternarchus preto. The sequence goes on along the minus strand of JAOYMR010000014.1, from coordinate 4,512,296 downwards.
GTCGGCCATCTGATCCCTTTGTACAGTTACGCAAAGGTAAGAATGCTTTATTAAAAAGAAAGAATGCTTTATTAAAAAGAAAGAATGCTTTATTAAGAGGTAAGAATGCTTTATTAAAAAGAAAGAATGCTTTATTAAAAGGTAAGAATGCTTTATTAAGAGGTAAGAATGCTTTATTAAGAGGTAAGAATGCTTTATTAAGAGGTAAGAATGCTT
>JAOYMR010000014.1:4493607-4505405 GCA_025802075.1 Tenebrosternarchus preto | reverse complement strand
CACCTGGAGGTGCTGGGATGCTGTAGAGCAGTTCACCTGGAGGTGCTGGGGCGCTGTAGAGCAGTTCACCTGGAGGTGCTGGGGTGCTGTAGAGCAGCGGTACAGCCCGGGGCGTCTAGCATGGCACGCAAGGATGAGGATTCTTGAGAGCTTAAATAGACGGGGAAACAGGACAGGCAGTCAGCAATCAGGTGGGCGGTGAGGAATAACCTGTGCAAATGTGAAATAACCCAGCAAACCCACCAATTTTCAGTTGCAGTTTTGATGCTTCTTGGCATTTGCGACCCATTTTTCGCCTCGTCACTCTTATCGTTAAACAAGATTTGGTTATGGGGGTTATGGTGATCACCTAATTTGTTCCTCTTCTTTCTCTCCTTCTTACTATTGACCTTTTAAAATACCTCTGCTTTTATCTCCTTTCTTGGGCGCACAGTTTTTTTTCTCTCTTCGCTTCTTGCCTTGCTCTCACTTCTGTTTTCTTTTCACTTTTCACCTACATTTTTTTGACCCTCTACTTCTTCAGGATTAGTAGAATGAGAGGCACAAAATGTGCCTGCAAGGATATATATATGGATATATACTGTATATATATTATATATAATGATATATATTTCTGAATCACCACGAGCACCTGTGCCTTGTTTCTCTGTCAGCCTGTTTAAAGCCCACAGGTACCCTCCTCCTCCAGTGCTGTGCACTGATCACTGATAGCGTATAAGTCGATGTGTGCTCTCTCCCATCGCTGCACTGCGAGTCTTACTGCCAGTATATCTGGAATTTTCCTTTTGCTTTGAGTCACATGTTATAAGTAATAATAAAGATGATTGCCTCCCTGCCAATATCACGATATGTTTTCAGAAATGCACTGGTCTGTATTCAGATTAATCTTTGACCCTCATCAATATCCATGTTTATATTACACTAAAGAAGACAATAGAGCAAACTGAATTCATGCAGGAGGAAGCACATATAGCACAGGAGAGAAAAGCCTATCAGGGCACTGTGTGAAGGAGACAGCAGTATAATCCAAATCTTATATGGTCCCTGTTTAAGTTTCCGTGTTATAGTATCCATGACCTCTGACCCCTGACCCCTGTTCTGGTATCGCCAATAGGTGGAATGTGTTGATGGATTACTGCTACACCACTCCCTCTGGGAATCCTAATGACCAACTTCGCTATGACCTTTTCGTGGGGTAATTCTATGACCTGATGAACAGCAGTGTGTAGTGCATGTGTGTGTGTGTGTGTGTGTGTGTGTGTGTGTGTGTGTGTGGGAGTGTGTGTGTGTGTGCGTGTGTGTGTGTGAGTAAACTCTCTACACCGCATGTGTAAGCTGTAGCTGACCCTTTTCCATGATCCTCTGGAACAGATGTGACAAGGACCCCCAGACGACGGTGTTTGAGAATGGGAAGAGTCAGATGGGACGCTTCTCCTTCGAAGTGTTCCGCTTCGTCAAGCACAAGAACCAGAAGATGTCCACTGTCTTCCTACACTGTGTGACCAAGCTTTGCCGAGCTGACGACTGCCCAATGCTCATGCCGGTACCAGCATCGCCCCCTGCCCTCTGTGTGAAGTATAATTAAAACTCTAATGTCCCGTCGAACGAGCACGTAGAAGAATGGCAAACGTCTCGTTCTCAAACAGATCTGCGGGAAGCGGAAGAAGCGGGATGTCCCGGAGACTACAGACTCTCATGTGGCATCTGGGAATGCGGTTATAACTGCTGGACCGATCATCACCAGGAGTGGTAAGGAATCCTCAGACAGGTTCCTCCAGCCTGAGATTTCTCATGCAAACCCAGTATTTCCAAACAGCCTTTTCAATTTGCATCCATGGCAAATCATTTAAAGGCTGGTAATATTTGTGGGCTTGTGGAGTCCTCTGTGGACTGTCTGTCACCCCACTTAAATGATCCTTTCGTTCCCCTCCCACAGATGAAACGCCTACCAACAACTCTGAGCTAGGTAAGCTCTGTTCCTGTGCTTTTCTATTGCAAAGTCTTATCCTTAATTCCCTGAGCTCTGCTGGTCCTGATGCAGGGTGAGCAAAGCTTTGCTCTCTGGGTAGATGAGGGATTGACTACATGGAGTACAGTGAGTAGAGCCTGCAGTGCAGGCAGGAACAGAGGTTAATAAAGGACACAGCAAGCACGTGTCTGCAGGAACGAAAGAGTGGAGTTGCAGAAGTACTGGAGCTTCACCACTGTGTCATGGATCCAGTCTGTCTTACACTGTGTGTGTGTGTGTGTGTGTGTGTGTGTGTGTGTCTGTGTGTCTGTGTGTCTCAGCTCTGCTAAACAGTGCACCGTTCAGGATGAACTCAGTAACGAGTGCTCTCATTTCGGGCATCGTCATCCTCGCTGTCATGAGCATGTGCTTCTTCATTTTCTCACTGACGCTCCTGAAGGGGAAATGGCCTTCTCCAATACCCCTGTCAGGGGTCCACAACCCTGCTTTCAGCTAAACACACGCACACACACACACACACACACACACATCTCACAACCAAACAAGTACCTTACAGGTACACCATATAGGATTTTAACCTTTAAAAGTGATCATTGAAAACCAGTTAATAACATAAATAAATAAATAAAGCCTCCACATGCCATTTGTCATAATTTCTGTTTACTTTTCAGTATGGCTCATAAGCATTTGCAGCTTGTAAAGAAAGGCTGTTACCTACTATTACCACAGATGCACTGACAAGACTGCAAGGGAAGAGTTACAGAGGCACTGTGAACATCCATCTGAGGACAATTAAAGGGAACGGTAACCAGTACACATTTTACCTTGAACAGTCACACATCTGCAGCTGCTTACCATTACAAGCTTCAACCGCACTGTGATGCTCACCGTAAGCTCTCTGGCTGAGAGAGTCCGTCCTCATTCACTGCACCTTTAGGATCTGTGTCCATCCAGAAAACTTATATACACTTTTGTATAACACATTTTGAAATAGAGATTAACTTTAATTAATGCTTACAATATCTGTTGTATTTAATGTGTGATTTGTATCAGTCAGTAAGCAGCCTACGACTTCTATGGCTGTGTTTTATATGTGACTTTACTTATCAGTGTGGATCCATATCTATGAGGGTGAATCTTAACTTTCAGTCAATACCTCAGTCTCTTAACTTGCTATTGCAAGGTTTAGGATCTCTTACATTTAAGTGCATGTACACAGGTATCTTATAAATGGCTATAACACATTGTACTATGCCCTATTATTAGACTGAAATAAATCAGGGGTGGGGGGTACACTGGTGGGGCTGTAGGGACTGTGGAGTCAGACTCTCAGCTTATGTGATGTTATTGGTATTATTGTTACTGCTACGATACTTTTAGGTAATTCTCAATTGTTCATTCAGTTTTTTATTAGTGCACCAATGTTTTTTTTTCTCTCTTTTTCATTTTTTTTTTTTTGCATTTCTGATTGTTAGTACCCAGCAATTTACATTTTATTATTCCTCATTATTTTAATAAAAATGTTTTGTTTATATATATATATCTCATATGTTATCATCCGTCAATATATTGTCCTCTCATTCAATGTGCACTGTTGTTTTATTTTACAATAAATTTGATTGGTTGATTTGACTTGACCCTTGGAAGATATGTTTTTTTCCTAAAATGAAGCACGTCTCCACTTTGTAATAACAGTAAAAGACCAGACAATTATTTGGTATAAAATTTGATGCAAATGAATAAATATTACCATATTCAAGACATCAGCTCATGCATGAAAAATGGCTGGTTGTGATACATGTGCAGAATTACTAAATGAAGAAATGGCAACAGTTTTTTATATAATGTCTTTTATACAACAGCTTTTATATAATTTTAGATAATGACCTTTTTTCCAAACTCAAAATTGCTTTACAAATCAATAAAAAAAAAAAACACTCAGGGCTGAGAAAAGGACATTAAAATTCACAATAGGAAATACAATGAGAGACTGTAGTCAGAGACTACACTCAAAATACAAAACACAGCTAAAGGAGTAATCAGAGACCTCTAAGAGGCGATACAATGGGCGAACACATTGATGGAGGAGGACTGTGGGAATCAAGGATCAAAGTATGGACACCATTACACTAAAGCACCTACCACCCTAAAATAGAATCAAAACTGGCAAACTGCTAATTAAATTGTAAAGAGCATTAAAGTATAAAGGACAATTTTACAATTAACACAAGCAGCAACTGATAACCAATACTGGTTATAGAGCATGTGAGAGAATACTTTGTTGTAAGTACTTTATCTGCCAAGGTTTGGCCCTTGGAACCTAGTAACGGTTATAGGCAGACAGGTCAATGAAAGGACAATACATTAATCAAGAGGTTATAAATGCATGGAATTTCTGCTTTATTTTTTAGTAAGAATGGAATGGAGGTGTGCGATGTTTCAAAGGTAGAAAAAAACAGTCTTTACAAGCTAATAAAGGTTGTGAGGGAAATGTCAAAAATAACACTGAGGTTTTGACCTGTTAGAGAAGCCTCAATCAGAACTCTATTGAAGTCAACAGCTGAATCTGAGAACACATTAATTAGGGATTTAGGCCAACTTGCCCCAACAACAATTTTGACTTCCTTTGCAAGAGTAATTGAAATGATTTCTGGGCAATATGGTTAACCCTTAAATTAATCTTTTCAATTTACATTGGAAAAGCTGTGCCTTTGGGGTTATTAACATGAGATAACTCTAGATCTATATACGGAAACAGGAATAAATGTCATTAATGACTTTAAAGGTAAAAGATATTGAAAAAGAATTAGTCAGAAAAAAATTATTAGGGTGAAAAATGTCAGGTTTATTAGTTTTCCTGTGTATGCTATTAATAGGATCTTTTGGCTGTGAACTATAGGCTGATGTAGTAAAAGACACGACACACAAGATCAGAATCTTAATACTCGCATCAGGGTTGAACTAATGTCTCTGTATCTGACAGAGAGCAAGAGAGAAGGAGAGGGAGAAAGGCAAGATGTCATGTGCTGGTATGGCTATTAGGTGATTGGCTGTCATTTTTCTAGCTAATAAGGAACCAGCTAGGACTGCTCCTGGATCAGCTGAACCTGACTGACCTGAACCTCTGCCCCCTATGGCCATTTGGTCCTGTCTGACCTGACACATAATTACTGTTGTGAGCAATATTCATCTGCAAATTGCAGATTGTCAGACCAATTCCTTTTCAATACCACAGATGATAATATAGTATATACTTAATGTGTTAGACCACTGTGTCTAATTTAATTAATTCCTTAAAGGTTCTATATAAATACATTTAAATTGGAATGAATTAATATGCTAAATTGGCTGTCAAAAACAAGGTTCTTGAACTTGGACCAAGGGTTCAGTTTCAGCACCTTGGATAGTGACTCTTGGTCCTGGAGGTCCACGGATTTCTTTTTCCAAGGGGCAGACAATAGCTTGCTGTCACCCTTTCCAGCATTAGCATTGGACATCACTACTGCCATGCTGGAAGCCAAGTCTGTAGCACATCTGGAATGAGAAGCTCTGGAGAGATAGAAACCTTCTTTCCCACTAATGTATTCACGATGGCAAGAAAATCAAGGCAAATTTATTTGTATGGCACTTTTCATACACAGTGGCAAATTCAAAGTGCTTCACGTTAGATATGGGCCAATGAAAAAGAAAATCTGAGATCTCTCACCTCAGGAAGGTCTTTGTCAAGAAATATAACTAAAATAAAATAAACATTTAAATAAATAAAATGAAAGGCAAAAAGATAAACCCTAAATTAAAATAAGACCAAATGGGGGCCATTATTAATTTTGATTTAAAGTAATTTAACATCCTTGGAAAGCTGGTTCCTTTTAGAAACTGCATAGACACTAAATACTGCCTCTCATTGTTTAGTGTTTACATTAGACATGTGAAACTATTTCCTACTGATCTAAAAGTTCTGCCCAGCTCATAACACTACAGCAGATAAGATACTCTGGCCTATACTATTAAACAATTTATAGACCAGTAATAGTACCTTAAAGTCAATTCTGAGGCACACAGGTAGTCATTGTAAGAACTTAAGAATGGGGGTGATGTGATCTCTTGTTTTGCTCGTAGTGAGAACTACAGCAGCTGCATTTTGGATAAATTGAAGCTGTTTGTCATTTTTGAGAGTCTGATTAGAAAGCCATTACAGTTATTGACCCTGCTTGGAGATAATAGCATAGATGAGTGTTCCTAGATCTGGATTTGTCAGGATTTGTCTGATCTTGTTGATGTTCTTAAGATGATAAAATGCTGATTTAATAGCTGATGTTATGTACCACTAACACTGAGATCAGAGCATATTAGTACGCATAGGTTACAAGCTATTTCTTTAGAGATTAAGGGTTTCAAATCCATGAAGGCAGCCAGTCTGCGCCTGTTATTTATATTACCAAATGTTATCTTTACCTTTGTCTTTATATCTTTATCTTTGTGTTGTATGATTTGGCCAAGAGGAAGCATGTATACGTTAAATAGGAGCGGCCTAAGAATCGAGCACAGTGAGACACCACAAGTCACTGGAACTCTTTCAGAAACGTTATTTTCTTTTTCAACAAAGTAATGTCTACCTTGCAGGTACAAACTAAACCATTTTAGGACTGTTCCTGAGAGTCCAACCCACTTCTCAAGTCTGTCTGTCATGGTAGCCATCCTTGCCTCCTCTCATGTCGCGTGTCTGTACGGACGTGTCCGTGTGAATAGCCAACCCATCACCCCGAGGCCGGACTCGACCAGGGGGTTTGTAGGCAGCTGCCTCACAATCGAGGGATGGCGGCCCTGTGGCCACACCTGCCACCCTGGTCGAGGAGCTAGGGGTGGAAGGGCAGAGCAAGTCTCCGCCTCTGAGGACACACAGTCGGCAACAGCAGCCTGACTGCATGCGTGCACTCCACAGAGACCAGTGGGAGCTCATCATAGGCCAGCGGGCAAATCAACTCCCCCAGCACCCACTCTCCAGCCACCAGCTCTGCCCGCCTGGCTGCTGTGGCATTGGGGACTGTGGGTTCAGCGGTCCCTGTGGCGGGACGGGGATCCCATCAAGGGGTCCCCTAACCCAAGTCACCATCACCATACCTATATGTGTCAGTGTTACTGTCTTTGTGTCTGTTCTGTCTGTCCCTGTGCCTGTGTCCATGCCTGTGACAGTGTCTGTGTCTGTCTGTGTTCCCACAGTGTCTTCCCCGGTCCCAGGGAGGGTGTTGTAAGTGTGAGGTATTGTGGGCCGGCCCTTCCTCAGGAGGAGCTACACCTGGCTGTGGTTCCTGCTCTTCAGTCCTGGTCCTATGGTGGGGCTGAGGGTGGTCCATAGTCACTGGGCGCCCTGGGAGAAAACGCCCTTTGAGGGTTGGCTCTGTCATGGTAGACTACCTTGCCTCCTCTCTTGTCCTATGTCTGTGTGAAGTTGTGTGCATCCTGTCTGTCAAGTGAGTGTGTATGACTGTGTGTGACTGTGTGCGCGTTTCTGTGTGTGATGTGGGCGTAGTTGTGAATGTTCATCTAGTTATCGTCTTGTAATTGTTACTCGTTTCACCTGTGGTGCGTCCAGCGTGAATGTATTTAAGTGTATGCATGTCACACTTTGTTGCTGGTTTTTTGCTGTTGATTTTAATGTCGATGTCAATGTTTGTGTCGCTGTATGTCGTTTATCTCATTAAAATAACGAAGCCTTTCCCCCCCCCGTGTGGTCTATGGTATAAAAGACTGCATTGATAAAACTGACTGCTTCTCAAAATATGTATTCAAACAAATGGAATAAAGTGCCTTAATTGGAGCAGTCTCAGTACTACAAGCAGGACGAAATTCTAACTGAAATTGATCTAGACAGCAATTTGAGGATAGTAAGTTGCCAGAAAATGATTTTCTCAATGATTTTTATAATAAATGGTAGATTTGAGATGGCTCTGTAATTGCTTTTTAAGGTTGTTTACAGATTTCTGGATTTTCACATTACTTTTTTAATAGCGGCTTCACCACCACAGTGTTTTGTGAGGTAGAAAAATGTATAAAAGAAATATGTTTACTACTTTTGATGATTTAAGGTGCCTCACTGTATTGATTAAAATCTCAATGTTAATAGCATTAAACTGGGACATTTTCAAGGTAACTTTCCATGGTTATGGATCGGTCTCAAGTTCACTGGTCAATGGAGACATGCTAAGAGCCTGGCTAATTTTGAGAAATGTATAAGAGAGCATGAAAACTCAATACATCATTCAGCTGTTACTAATTCAGGGGCCATTTGTGTTTGCTAATCAAGCCCATAAAATCATTAATTAAATCAAACATTAAAACCTAATATTAAGAAAAGCTAATTTAATAACCTTTGAGCTTCATGCCAAACACGGTGGTTCACAACATATATACTTCAGATTTGCCACATTTACAGGAGCTGACATGTACTCATTGTTTTTTCAGTTTCTGATCAGCACTGGAATAGGGGAGGTTATAGGCAATGCTGGGCCTGAGCTTCTTTTGTAAACATGTACTGCTGACATCATCAACCTAGCCACAGGGACCTGAAGAATATCAGTGTGGCACATTATTTGACAAAGGACTGTCGTCAGATGATGGTGGGTGGGGTTCCTATCGGTTATGGAGTAAGAGAGTGAAGCTGCCTTTCAGGTGGTTTTTAGAGCTTGTCTTTACATTTAAGCCTCAGGTGGTGGTGGTGGTAGGGGGGTGGGGGGGGTGGTTGTGCGTCTTAAAGGGTCTGAGAGATGGAAGTGGAGGTGAAGCAGTAGATGAGGTTGGATGGGGAAAATGGGTGGATTTTATGCTGGACCTGAGAGCTGACTGACAGGGAAAGCAAAAGTCTCATCCCATCCAATACCAGCTTCTCCAGTGTTGCTGAGAGGTTGAGGTCAGTTGGGGGGGGGGGGGGTGGAGATGGAGGACAGCACACAGTTCTCATGGGGTTGTGGTGTTCCCGGAAGCTGGTAAGCTAGGTCATCATCGTGGCTCTCATCCAAGGTCTGCAGCTCCGTCAGAGTGCCCACCGTTGTGGCTCTGGAGTGATAAAACCTGCCAAAGCAAACGTGTCCTTGGGTGTTTGTGTTAGTACGTTGCCACTGATGGGAGCGGATAGATTGTGCACAGAGAAAATTAAGTTCTCTGTCAACGTTTTCATGCCCCTCTTGTTTGTGTGCCGTCCACACCTAAAAAATTATTTCTTCCCAAAAAAACTGTTTGAAAATATCAGTAAAGTTCAGGTTGTTTGACTTACAACTTATGTGTATTCAAATGTTCAATCCAAGTAGCCTTGATGATATATTTGTTCTTCATGCAGACAGAGGACCAATGATAAATGTTTGAACATCAAGCTTCCTACTTGTGTTGAAAAGGTTATTAAAGTCCTTTTTTAATAATGCAGACTCCTGCTTTTTCATGTTATTCTTGCAGACAATAAGCCACTTCAATCAGCTGCTTCAATAAGATGCTTCAATCAGCCAGTATTTTGGGCAGTTTATCATTTAACTCAGAGATTGTGATGTTCAATTCATTGTGATTGTAAGTGTCTTTGGGTTTTAGAAAAGCGCTGTGTAAAAATAAAGTATTATTATCATTATTATTATTATTATAAGCTCACAGCAGACTACAAGTTACTGATATTTCATGCCATTGATAGTGTTGTTTCTGATGATGAATGTGTCTGCTGTGTTTGCAGGCTGAGGCCATTTGTTCTGCAGCCTCTGAGCAGCAGTGTTAGCTTTAGCATTAGCATTAGCAGTAAATGAACAGGAAATGAAGAGCCTACCCATCAGATAGCACTATAGTTTCCTGCCAGTCATGTGATGGCCAGGTATTCTACCACGGATCCCTCTAATGGGAACATAGCACAAAGTAGACTATTGAAAACCTGAGTTCCATTCAAGTCAAACAAGAGAATTTGGTACTGCCAGTATCTCAGTCCTGCCAGTAGATCCAGGATGGAAACAAAACAGACTTTTCTGAATGAAGCCATGTATTTTCAGCAGTTGATAACAGGTTGAAACGTTGTGAAAAAATCAGCTAAAATGAAGGATGAGCTGACAGACTGGGATGGTGTTCGGCACAAATGTACAGGTCCCAGAGAGTCAGTTGTGTATTAACTACGAATTAATATGCTCATGATCCTGAACCAGTTTAGTCCCAGAAGCTAAGGGGGGACAGTTTGAACTGTGAGTCGTGTCCTACCAGTCAGGGTTTGTTCCTCTGATCAGCTTACTCAATGTTTGACAAACAGCTCACGACTTGGTTGTCCAAGCAAAAACTGCTGGCTGTCAATGGCCCGTTCTGATTTGGAGATGAAATGTAAATCATAAGCCTAAGGCTGAGTATGATGAGTTCTAGTCACATGATGTGAAGTCTCTGATTTTGACTAGGGGTTCAAAAAAAGAAGGTTAAAAAGAAAAACATATCTAAGAGTGTGTATTTGTTTCCACTCAGTTTTTCTTTTGTTTGCACAGGCCTTTGCATAAGTGCTGCATAGACACTGCATGTCTACTACAGGAACCAGCTGGGACTAATTTACATGAGCAGGGCACTTGTTGATAAGACAGGGCTGCTAAAGAGGACAGTGGTCAATGGACCTAGAGAGCCGTGGGATGTTCCTCCCAGGAGTCGACCGCTGTCAAAATTAATCTGTGGTTAGTCAGCTAAAAAATGCAAAAATTGCCAAAACACATGAAAATGTAAAATGCTGCTTTATTTCTCTAAATGGGGTGAAGCCTTGGTTTGAAAGAAACTCTCTTAGCCAGTTTAGGGCTAAGAAGTTCAGTTTGCCTAAATTACTGTTTAGCTGAGTAAACGTGCGTCGCAGATTGGATACTTTGCAGGGAATTGGTATGGGCAATCTCTTTAACTATATAGGATACTTAAAACCAACAGAAAGTTGAATTAATCATTAAAGATTTAATAAGTAACATAACACAATGTTATACACATTGGGGCAGGGTGGAAGAGTTTAGGATTATTACAACCCTTTAATTACACATTGGAATTGGTTAGATATTGCAATGAGACAATACATGTTAAGAATAACAGAGAGAGAGAGAGAGAGAAAAGGAGAGCAAGGCCCAGGGAGGGATTTCTTCAAACCTGACTCCTCAGTGCACCAGGTCCAAACCTCCACCACTCTCTACCCAGTCTCTCTGCAGCTCCCCCCTGGGCCAGACTTCCTCTCTGTCTTATCTTGACCAAGAAACCATGTTTGCTACCACTGACCAATCAGAAGTAACCACCTGCTGGCATCCCCCCCCCACCATAAAAACAGCCACAGGATCACACATTCATTTACAGTACAACTTGTGGTGGGGCACGACCCCAAATGACCATTGTGCCTTTCTCACCCATATCTTGTTCACCATTTGGTGAACAAACATCAGTCAGACAAAGCTAGGGGTCACATCTAAGCTTTGTTACCTTCAGTCATCTTACCTACAATCAGTACATTCATCGGTATGTTCAACACTGAGACACAATAATTAGTACGTTCATCAGTATGTTCAGCTCTGAGGTACAGCAATCAGTACGTTCATCAGAATGTTCAGCTCTGAGGTACAACAATCAGTACGTTCATCAGAATGTTCAGCTCTGAGGTACAACAATCAGTACATTCATCAGTATGTTCAGCTCTGAGGTACAACAATCAGTACATTCATCAGTATGTTCAGCTCTGAGGTACAACAATCAGTGCATTCATCAGTATGTTCAGCTCTGAGGTACAACAATCAGTACGTTCATCAGAATGTTCAGCTCTGAGGTACAACAATCAGTACGTTCATCAGAATGTTCAGCTCTGAGG
>JAOYMR010000014.1:4377251-4402248 GCA_025802075.1 Tenebrosternarchus preto | reverse complement strand
GCTATATGTTTGTTTATATTTCCTGTTACATGTTATATATGTTTGTTTACATTTCCTGTTACATGCTCTATATGTTTTGGTTTTGCGTTTCCCCACACACAGGTGGCACGTGTTGAGTTTTGTTTACCTGCTGTGGTAAGTTTATATTCCATTTCTGTTGCAGTGAGCAACACTGTCTTTCATTAGTTCCTGTTTTGTGCATGTTTATCTTCCGATTTGTTTTCATCAGTTGGAGACTCCGATTTGCCTCCTCCATTTTTGCACATTCTTCACCTGTGACAATTTATTGCATCTAGAACAGTGGGATATTTAGATTTAGAGGCAGTGGTTTACCTTTTAACATCTGATTTAATACCTTTTAATATCAGATCATTGCCATAATCTGCACGTGCTCAGGGTATTAATTCAGGTACTGATCTCAGGAGTCAGAATGGTTTAAGGTCGATTTTATATTCGTGTAATTGACACAGTACATAGAGCTGTTTCCTAAAGTGGATTGTTGAATCTTGTGCATAACTCATGTTTCTCTTTTTATCTCATGGTTTGATCCTGCAGTTGGCAGGATCTTGCTCCAGGGCTGAAGGAGTTCCACCCTTCACCCGCACACAGACCAGACAGTCACCCCCCCCACCACCACCACCACCACCTCCACCACCCCCCACCCCAACCGTCATCGAAACACACTGCAGATACTGCTGACATTCCAGCGTCACTCATGCAGCGGGCTTTAGACAGTGGGGAGATAAAGAGAGGAATAACATCAGCTCGTCAGCACCACGCCGGGTGGGGCCTTCTCCGTGGGCTGACAGACGCAGAGTCATGCGGGCATGCAGGAGAGCCCCGTTCCCAACGAAAAACAGCCGGACGGACACAGGCAAGTGCCTGATGATAGATAGGCGTGGAGACGGACAGAGAGACAGAGAGACAGTGGCAGAAAGAGCAGCAATCAGAGGTCATTCATTGCTGACTGCACAGACAGGCAGACAGGCCATGGTGTTTAACACTGCTTGGAGATCCTTTGAAGTCTGCTCAGTGTTAGCCTTTGATACTGCTAATATGGCTACAACACCCTGTTAGGATTAGTATAATTCCCACTGATAGCACCTGTATGCCAGGATGAATCAGAATGAATTTTTTGTATGGGAAGCTAGAAATGGCTTTGACAAAAAAAAAATTCCATTCTACTTCTAGAATTCCCAAACTAAGGGAAGATAGTCTAGAAGCTTTCTAGCCCCCTTAAGAAGATGCGCCCGGCATTTCTGAGTGTTCTACAACTGTGCTTGTGTTGATTTTGCAGCTCTACGGGCAGCTCTGTGGAACTGAGGAGAGTTTTCTCCCCTTCTCCCAGGGGAGGGAGCAACAGTCAACCCCATGGTACACCACCCGCACACGGCTCGTTATGGAGCTCGAACCACATAGTTTCTTTCTTCTCCCTGAGAAATGATCTCTTTTGTTAAAACCACACAAGTCGTCTCCTCAGAACCATTCCCTTTTTTGGCACGATTAAAGTTCAATAAGTTTAAAAATATTCTGCTGTCAGGTAGGTGCTCAGAGGTGATGGAGCAGGGTGCACTGCAGCAAGCTTTTACCCACCTACACACAGCTGCATGGCACAGACTGGCATGCAGGAAGACAGACAGACACACACACACACACACACACACACAAACACATAGTGCACCTTATTCTCTATAAAGCCGCGAATAAAGCATTCATTTCTGTGAGACACTGCTGCGGACAGCCATCCTAAATATGGCAAATATAATTACAATGGGATACAGCAAAAGCATCATGAATACTACTTCATTTAAACCAGCTTTCAGTGTATGTAATAACTGAACTGTTTAAAGTACATTAGACATTACCTTGGACTACAGACACTGCATTGTGTGTGTGTGTGTGTGTGTGTGTGTGTGTGTGCGTGCGTGTGTGTGCGTGTGTGTGTTTGTGTCAATGCAGTCATTGTTTATTGGGGGATGAGGATAGATAAAGGATCCTCTATCTTATCCTCTAAACACTACGCAAACTGTGCCAATGCATTCTTAGAGGCTCCAATAGAAAACTAGTTGATATGCAAATGAAGTGGCAGTATAAATAATCATTATAATAAAGTCCAGCTGTATAGAAGTGGATGGAATTGCTAGTAGACTGGAACATTTGGCAGCACTGGTGCAACAGAACAGGATCCTCCATAAAATGAACCACTTAGCAACCAATAAGCATTTTTATCACATCACAGATGAAAGAGCCACAGCAGTGGTTCTTCATAGAGCTTTTATGACTACATGGCGCATGGGATGTTCACCACTTTTTCTAGAGTTGCATCAGGGCTTGATAATGTTGGCTCGTCCTTGAAGAATAAAACACTTCCATGGACATACTTCAGGAATTGATTTTCTCATCTGGATTAATGCACTATGATCAAACACACTGAATTTTGTCAGTGGCAATATATTATGGTTAGCCATAGCAGATCTCCCTAGCTAAGCTGAGTCTACTTATAGCTATACCATAAGTTGTATCGATTTCATTCCAGCTCGTACGCTTAAGATTGAATCACCTTTAAGGATAATACTGATATGGTTGTTATATCATTATATATATTCATAGATATAGATATATATATACACAATTTTCTCCAAATTAAATGCTTCTACCAATAAACTAAATACACCTTTTAAAAAGCATACTTCAACATTGATTTTGAACAAGGTCTGAGACTGGCTGCCCTCAGAGGGTATGATTTCCTCATGTAAGCTGATTCAAAATGAGCTCTGTTTCCCTGAGAAGGTCATATGGTAAATCCCAGCTATTACTCAACAGTTCTGTACCATGACTGTCCCATGACTGAGCTAATGACAGAACGCAGATGACAATAAAGAAGAAGCTACACAGACATTTTTTTTTATATATACAGGACACAGAAAACAAAACACAGCAAATTTAGCCTATTTCATCCACAGCATCTGACTTCTGTTCACACATGGCTGCTTTGTATTGAGAAATTTGCACAGAGAAACATGCCTAGAGCGAATACCCAGGATTGTGCGCTGGGAGAAACTGAGAGCTCACTCTAAGTGGCTAAAAGGTCCTGCTTTTAGCCCTGCTTCCATTAGGTTCCCGGTCCCGTCCTGATATAGTCCTGCTCAATCCACATTGTCGCTCTCTTCCAACTGCCCAACATTTCTGAACCTGAGGGAATCAAGACTTTAACAGCCCCTGCTTACTTGGCTGAGAGGTGTTGGGTGTTGAAAGAAGATTTAGATCTGTACTGGCTGTAGGGCGTCTAAATCCCCCAGTAAAGTGCAGCGACCACCTCTGTTAACAGAGGTGAAAAACGGCAACCCAGTCAGCTCAGAAACGAGCCGCTCGAAACTGATAAAGATCGGCATCCACCTATCCGGGAGAGGGCTATTAATTACCCCACCTGGACTGCCATGCCGTTGGAGAGCAGGGTGGGGCTGGGGGACAGGAAGGTCCGGATGAACGCCCTCTCATGGAAGACCCATCGGTGAACAGGGACAGACACAGTGCAGCTCTCCAGGATCGCTGCCAACTGGTGGAACATCATAACAATTAGTTGATAATTGCTCCAGATGACACGTTGAAAACTTTCTGTGCTACTTATCATCAGCTCCTATGCTGGAACTCACCATGAAAAGAAAGAAAATAGATTCAGGGCAGACAAATAAACTATTTAATGGCCCATTAACTTCTTTCTTCACATAAAAATAATCACAGTGATTCTACATTAAATGGCATCAGATGTATATAGACACAGGCACCCAATCCAGTAACAGAATGTTACTGGTTATATTGTGTTCTTTTGTCCAGTGGCTTGCAATAAAATAAAGTGTAATGACTGGAATGTGGGGCTGCTGGTCAGCAGTCCTGGGTGTTAACAATGTACTGGATTAATAATGTAGTTTAAAGGTTTAAAGGTAATGTAAACTACATTACAAACTACAACATAGTGTAGTTTACAGCTTTACAGTTCAACAGGGCATTTAACTCCAACATACAATAATGCTGGGTTACTGTTTTTCTACCTTTACATGTAGAAAGAAGATTTGCTAAAAACAAAATATAGCAAAAACATGAAAAATGCTAAAAAAAAAATTAATACTAATGTGAGAAGAAAACAGTCACTATTCTCTCAAATAGTACAATAATAATATCATTTGAATAATCACTTCCTCAGAAAACTGATTTATCAAAATCAGTCCATCACCAAGGTTCATACATATATTCCTCAATAAAAATGGGATCATGTAGCATGTGAGTGCAAGAGTGCTGAGCCCAGGACCACATCCTGTGTGCACCACGCTTATTCTAGAACATTCTTATAATGATTTTTTTATACATGACCCCTGGGCGGTGTTTGTTTATCCCAATTTTAAAGCATCTTCAAAAAAAAATGTGGCCTCTCCTTACCTCTAAAGAATGTATTGGAGGCAACAAAGATGCTGTGTATAGCAGGGGATTTACAGCTTACGCCCAATGAAATATTGATGGTTCTGCAGACAGCAGGGATTCACGGACATTCATCTTTTATTATATCAGGAGGCTGAAGGTACAGCGAGTGTGTAACAACTCAATATTACCAGGCCATTGCTGTTCCTTAACACATTACCGAGTTGTGGACAGAATGCTCCCAACTCTGGGCAGGTCCCAGCTGAAAACCCCCAGCCAAGTACATGGGTGTCAGTTGGACCCAGATGAATAAAAAACAGTGGCACCAGTAAAAAGAAGCTTCCCATGCTGACAAATCGAGCAGCCTACTAGCAACTCATAATACCCAATGACACATTACTCCAGCAGAGCGAAGCTGAGCTGTTGGACTGTGTACACCGCATAGTGCTGGGGGGGGGGGGGTTATTGGATTGCTGCTCATGAAGTACAGCCTGTTATAGTACAGGAGTATTTTGTTTTTGTGTTACATGTGGTTTTTACATATACAGTCTTGGCTGTAGCAAAATGACAATCAATGTTCGACCTATGAGACTATGAAACCTGTAGGGAAAACCAGGTGGCGTTAAAGAATTACGCCCAAACCACTGGTACTTTATGATAAAGTGTAATATATAATGCGAAAATACCCAAATGCCATGTCGTTATTCCTTGGTGTTTTTCAAACAGGCTGGAGGTCTAAAGGTTTAGATGTTGCTGGTGAAAAACGTGTAATCAAGCCTGTGACTGACAACATTTGCAGCTGCCAAATCACTGGCTGTGATAGTACAAAGCATTTTAATATGTGAAAAAATGTGTGTGTATATATATATATATATATATATATATAGCTAAAACATTTTGGTACTTCAATTATTTTTGAGGTTCTATCAGATAAATAGTGTTTTAATCCACATAAAAGCAATATAAGGCTTTTATAAATTGTGATGATAAACATCGCAATTTGTGAGTCAAATTCAATATTCATGTCTTTCTTCTTTATACACAAACAAAAGACAGTGATTTATCTGCAGATATTTGCTGTAGCAAAGTGATTTACTACTAACAAACAGTCATCCGTTTGAATTCAGGAGACTCAGAGATCGTCAACAGTTTGGCAGGCAGCTTCAAAAAAATCTGGAGTGTAGACAGATGTATAATTATAAACAGTTGCCATTGAGTCAGAGGGAGACACGAGTGCTGTGGGAACACAAAAAATGGGGGCTTCTGTTCTAGCCATTCTGACTTCAGGTCCCTGTGGAAACCACTACCTGCTGCCAGAGAGGCTCCCCTACCCACTTCATCACACAGAGCAATTGGGTGTTATTGATTTATGATCAGTATCGTTGATTTATGCTCTTCTGCAGAGTAAGAGAGGAGAGTGACCAAAGACTTGGTCCACAGAGAGCTTACAGGACACACAGACACACACACCACACACACACACACACACACAACCTCTTTCCAGGGGAGAGCTAATCCCCCAGTCACATTTTTAAAGAAAGCCGGGGTTCTCTAGCCCCCTCATTCATTCTGTGTGATCAGTAATTTAATGTCTTTTCCACCAACACACACCGTGCAGCTGTGAGTGAGCATGTGTGTAAAGAGGAGAGAAGTTTGCAAAGTGTTATATGGGTTTCAGCTCTCCGTATTGAGTTTCCTGGGTGGGATTAGTGTAATGGGGGGCTTATGGTGAGCATCCCCAGCCTTTCCAGGATCAAACTTGATTTAATTGCTTTTCTCTGAAAGCTGAAACTGGAAGCTCCTCGCGTGCCTCTGCCTCTTCTCTCCAGGAATGCGCTGGAACAGTTCGGGTGAAGCTTCGTTTGTTTTGACAAGCATCATGTCCCAAACTTTTCATGTTGAGGCTCCTGCTGAAATTTCCACACTTGGAAAGCACAATGGAAGCAAAGCTTAAATATAATTTCAGTTGAGAAGCAGGTGATGCCAGCAGTAGAACCATGTGGTGGGAAAATATGGGCAGATTAAAAATGCATCGAAAAGAATGGAACATTTAATAGATTATAAAATTATGTTAATTAGAAGGGGAACTGCCATTTAAGGCCCAAACCCCCCCTTGGAGAACAAGAAACTGCTGCATGCTTTGAAGTTGGACCTGCTGAGCAACACAGGGCAAGAAAAGATGAAACTCGTGTAAATATCAAGCAGAGGATCCATTTAAATGTGCATGGAGGACATTCTGCCTGCCTGTCCATCACTGGCATAGCCACGCCTCCACCCCAATAAGAAGGTGGTGCTGATCTGCTGAAGCTGCATGTTGTCTATCCCAGTCAATTAGGTATACAGTCTACAAGGAGATGTGCATGATAAACATGGACCCAGCCAGCATCAGACTTCAAGACCATCGTTGAGGTTCAGCAAAGTTCAATTTTTCCCTGGAGCGTTTAGAACTGCACCTGCTGCCAAAACCCTGTTTCTCCTCTTGCGTTTAATGCACCATCACTGAGCCAGTTTCCCTCAATATATTACACTAACGGGCACCACCTATGGGAAAAGATATGTCTAAAGCATTAAGTGCTTAGGCATTTTAAAATTGTGAACTACAAAAAAAAAAGGTGTTAAGTCAAAACTTGACCAGAAGCTGTAGATGATTTAAAGGCAATCTGCACCAGCAGCACATTTGCAGAGAAGAAATCATACAAAAACAAATTCACACAGGCAGTTATCCAAATTGAGACTAGTCTTGTGGAAGAACACACAGACACACACACACACACACACACACACACACCTGTCATGTCACAACATGTAAAAGCTGCACTGAACCTTAGTCAAAACAAATCCCACATGACACACAGATGTGCTGAAGCTACTTATGGAAGCATATGGAAGTATAAATGATCTCTTCCAGCTCCTAGTAGGAAGACATATTAATGTTCTAGACACCAGTGTTACTCTCTTCAAGCCTTTAAGATATAAAAGAAAAAAATCAGCACCTTTTTCAGCTCACTGGTGCATCACAGGCAGTCGAATCTCCCAGAGAAGTTGAGATCAATTTGTGAGGGGAAATCTTTGCAACCCCATGCTGTTACTGAGAATGGGTGTCTGTTTGTTTGTTTTAGGATTAGGGATTAGGATTAGGAATAGCACCTTTCAGCCTTGACTTAAAGTAGCACTTAGTGAAATGATCCGCGTCTGGGCCACCACAGTAGATCACAATGACTCCACCTGTTAAGTGACTCTGATCTGAGGTCAGGTTTCCCCCACCCACCAATCTATCTGATCTTGGATTCCACGGTAAAAAGCTAGAGTAACCATTTACCTTTGAGAGCATTTACTTTTGGAATGCTTTGTGATTTTGGCTCACTCTGTTATCAGAAAACACTGTCTGGGTGTGTACAGGCCTGCTCTAAGTGTGATGTGGTGCCCAGGTTTCCTCTGCCCTTGTGGGTCACAACTCCAGTTCTGAAGAGCTTGTGCATTGTTCCAAGCTTAAAGTCACCTAACTCAGATCATGGAGGTCACAAAAGTTGCCCATTGATTTGAATTGAAACTACAGGACAAAACCAAGAACTATTCACACAAGCTTCTAAATCAGAAATAGGTGTGCACCACTGGAAAGAAACTTTCAAAAGAGAAACAGAGGAATGTAAACCCAGTGTTAGAATCAAAGAGCCTGTTATAATATACCAAAAGATTACTTCAGAACAATGATCAAACAAAAGCGTCATACCTGTTCTACTGTTCAATGGATTGAACTACAAGGTCACAATATTCTGAAAGGCATAACTCTTGCCGAACTAAATTTTTGAATTCTTATTGTTAGGCTGCATCAGTGACTTTATGTAACTGACATCTCACAGACACAGGTGGTGATGGAGGACTATTTGTTCCACGTCCATATGATTTATTCCATGGGAAATAAAGGGCAAAAACTGATCACGGGTCTGTATCTGATTGCGCCAAAGCAAACACGGAGCTTGAGCAGAACCAAAGAGTATCCAGTGCACAATGCAAATAGGACATACTGCTCAACACTGCTCTCTCTGCAGGCACAGGCTACAGGGGCGTGCAGAAGTTCTGCCTCCAGCCTCTCTCACCGTCCAAGCTGTTCTTCAGTCCACTGGCTTTTAATTAACTATTGATTGGCTAACTGCTAAGAGACCTCTCGCTGCAAAACTTCATTGGGGCAGTGATATACAGTAGGTGGATGGTATTTAAACTTTTATGAAGGAGAAAACTTTTGCAAACTTCCAATGATGGTATGGTCCTGAAGCCAGCGCTCGTGAGTTTACTGCCGTAAAGTTACAACTCTAAATACAGATGACAAATTTATTACATTGATCTAATGTTATCAGAGAAATTATACTGAGTCTTAAAGGGATTATTACCTTTTGGTTTGTTTCTCCTGGGAGAGGGGAATGAAGCTTTACTGCATCTCTGGAGGAGATCTGTGGAGACTGCAGCAGATAAATTGACAGTCAGACTGTGCCCCTTTTAGAACACCCATTTTTGTCAGGCCTAAACCAGTAGCAGTAGCTCACATTAAAAGGCCTTTGCAAAAGAACAAGAAATAGTCCTGCAAAAAAAAACAGCACACACATGTACTTTTTTGCTTTGCAATATTCCTGTCTGTTCCGTAACTTGCACTCTCTTACCTCATACAACTTTTTAGCAATTTGCAAACCTTCCTGTTCTTGAACAATATACATGGTGATAAATTATTTTCACCCTGTTGCATCAGAGATTGCTATTCTAGCCTTAATAAATTGCTTTAATATTAGTCGGTGCGATACTGTAGATGGATAAATAAATGGAATAAAAAGAGAAATTATGTCTTTCTGGAATCGATATGGCGGAGCAAGGCGAAGCGCAAAAAAGCAAAACTGACATGAAACAAGCGCCTAGCTGGGTTGCTCTCCAAAGGCTGCGAACCGCCGCAGCCCGTCTTGGTACAGCCACCCATTTGACAGGGAGATAGATTGCCCAAAATGAATACATTTTGGAAAATACCAACGACTTGGTCCATTACTCAGATGTCACCGAGGACTTTAAAACAGTTTCTCAGCATGTGAGGCATGAGCGAAATAGCGATTAATCTGTGCTGACGTAAACTCCGAACTTTTTCTCTCTTTTGGCCCAATTAGCTTCATCGTCGGTGCCACCAGTAACAAAAGTCGAATCCGTGTACGGTAGCTCAATTAATCTAGTCGTAAGAAATGTTGTCAGGTTGTCGGGAATGTAATCCAAAAAAGGGAAAATACAACAAATTATAAATTTCAAAATCCGTCTTAATAACAAAAGCCTAAAGGATACCCGGCTCTGTAAAAATACAATATGTCATCCATTTCATTTATGAATGGAGTCTTGGCCTTTTTAAAGATCACGGAATACAGAGTATTTTTGTTTGTTTTTTTAGATTTTAACTTAGAGGTTTAATTGAAATGTTGCATTTTCAGCATAGCATGAAAGTGATTAACCAGAAGCCCATACGTTTTCCCCATAGCTTTTCTTGCTGATGATTGACATTAATTCTTGAGGATTCTGTAGCTAAGACATAAAGTGTACTTTTATATTAGATATACCTCTCCTTTCACCATTGTATAACTGTCCTACATCATCAAGAGGATAAATCAGGGTTTATTTTATAGGCAATACAAATTTTAATGCTTCACTCTGATAGCTGACCACTCACATTATGGTGTGACAAAGACCAAGTTTATATTTGCGTCACATGCTTTTGTAAATATTTGCATGTCTAGACAGCAACACCCCCGTTGTCAGGTTAGTAGGTGGTCTTCAGTGCTTCTGGAAGTGCTGGAAGTGCCTCTTCATTCACGCGTAAATCATTCATACTGTGTCCTGTCTTGTGTTTTCTACCTTGGTTGCCTCGGGCACTTTATGAGATGTTTTTTCAGTTGTGTGTATGTTTGTTATGCTTATCATTATTTGTTCTCTATGCTTGCAACAATGTTTCTTACACAACATTCATAATTCATAGAATTCACAAAATTCATTATATAAACACTGGACCCCTCAGGATGGATGGATATCTATCCATCCATCCGTTCATCCATCCATGCAGAACAAGAATCTTCTATAAACCTCATCACTTAGTATATGCGCTAAATGGAGACTGCACAGTGCTCTCCATGACGACGGAGCAGCTGTTGAGAGCTTCTTCTTGTTTTCTGAAATAGGCAGGAGAATGTGGGATTTTCAATTGAGATTCTTTGAAAGTCGCATAAAAGCACTTCAATCAGCATGACGTGCACCACCTGTGTGCATGCATGCGCAAGAGCCTTCTTCAAAATTGTTCACAACACAGCTGTTAGCGGCTGTCTTGCAGTCTCTTACATCACAGGCGCTTTTGGCTAAACTGAAGGACAACATGGTCAAAACTGAAGGTATGAGCATGGTCAGCTGATCCAAGACGTGCACAAGCAATGCGTCCATCAGACATATGCAGGCTATAGTCATCCCATCTTAAACCAAACAATGAAACTAAGTTCCGTCCTTCCTAAGAGTTAGACCTGCCTACCTTTACATTGCTCAGCCGAAAGTAAATAACTAGATAACAAGCTAGTTATTAAATAGCTAACAAGCTAGTTACAAGCTAGTTATTCTTTCTAACGCCATTGGTTCGCCATTCGCAACCGATTTTGCGATTAGCGAGTTTTTTAGGTTATTAGGTTCAGCACAGTTCAGTCCAATTAAATCCAATTCTTTCATTTGCGTAGTGTTTCAGCATCAGACATTGTCATAGAAACTCCTCGAATCGGGAATTTAAAAAGCAGGAAAAAAAAATGTCCTCCTCTGGGCAACACTGGATAGCGTACGTGATGTTATGAAGATGCTGTTTACAAAGGTCTAGAGTCAATCTTGGGTGTAGTGTATGAGGGCTAGAGTGGAATCTTCCACAGATTTACCGTTGTTTATAGACAGCTTGTATTAGAGGCAGACGCAGCAACAGCTGAGCCCCTGACACTGTAGTGACTCGTTAAGCCAGTCAGTCCATATTTTTAAAGCAGCATTACTCAGACAAAAACGTGAAGACCTGCTGCCCGTCTGGTGGCTTAAGCTTCCGTTTTTAATTTTATTGGAATAGATTTTATGAACCCACAACTCCCACTTCGCAAAACCGATATCAGCGCAATCACTGGATGTTTGGTAAGGCCAGACTTGCATGAGAGAGAGAGACGGAGAAAGAGACAGAGAAAAGTGCATTGATTACATGGCCTTTATTGAACTCTCAAAATACAAAAAAGGGAAAAGATAATCACTATGTTTGGAGCTCATTATCCTGAATTGTGGAACGTGAACAGAAATGCAGGCAGAGTCTAATAAGAACTTCAAACCACAAGGGATTCTGAGGTGTTCGCCAAATGACTGAAACTCATAAACACCTGAGCAGGCAATGAGATCTCTCTGTTTACAGCTCCCAGTTCATAAACAGCGCACAAACAAAGCCTGCATGTGGTAGAAAATGGAGTTACTTTGCTTCGCCTGCTACAGGCAATGGCCTGGATCCATAAAATGGGACGATTGGACAAATCATTTTTCAGACCGTGAGTTATGATACTGACATTTAGTGTGCTGCGTGGACCATTGCTTGCCACAGAACACTTCTCAGGGAAAAATACATGGTAAAATGGAGTCATTACAAACCATGTTTTTTTTTTCTTCTTTTTTGAAGATGGGGTGAAAAATAAAACACTTTCACAGGTTTTCACCAGAGACGTGGATCTGCTTGGGCCCTTTTCAGAAATGTGTTCTGCTTGTTGCCAGGGAGAAAGCCAGAGTCCCCAGAGGTGACAAACAGTCCTTATTACTGCCAATCTACGCCTACATGTGCCTCGAAAGATGTCAGCATCCACCCTACCATCCCCCCTGTGCATAATACCAACAAGATCAAACACAGAATGTACAAGAAGGGGGAAGACATAGAAAGTTGGGCTGAAATGTGGGACGACATGTGTGTGTGTGTGTGTGTGTGTGTGTGTGTGTGTGTGTGTCTGTGCGAGCTGTCAGGAGTTTGAAGATTTGATATGCAAAAGGTAAAGGTGAAATCATCTCTACTGTCTGGAGGATGTGTCCTTCGTATAAACCTGGACACTGTCTGTCTGAAAGGATACAAGCTGGTGTGTGTGTGTGTGTGTGTGTGTGTGTGTGTGTGTCATGCTGAGTAAGAACATCATGCTGGAGGCACAGATCATTACGACACACAGAAAACTGCTCTGACATGAAAAGCCCTCAGTTATGAATGATGTGTGAAACAGTTTTATCAGCTAATATATTCACTTACAATCACCTTTCTTACTATACATTCTTAAGAGTGTATTTGTTGAGGTTTTCCATATATATAAATAATGACTAATCTTTTACTTTCCCTCAGTTTCTCAAGGCAACCCTTAACAAATTAATTTACAATGTCCTTTGGCGTTTGGCCAGGTGTTCGCCACAGTAATTTTTATGTGTGAGTGTTCTTGGCCAGGGAGCATACCTGGCGCATAGCCGACTGCAGGTGCTGCTACAAGTAGGAGCTACACTTACAGCTCCCTTTTATTTCTTAAAGGTGCAGTCGGTAAGACTAAGAAGAGAGAGGACTGGTAGTTGTACTCAATAGAAGCTAATTAGCTTTTCAAACTAATTCGAAGGAGTACGGCTACCAGACCCCTCCGCTGCGCTCCAGCTAGCCAAAGTGTTTTCCCATAGAGCAGGACACTGTAGAAACAGATACAACTGCCTGGTCACTTCACAAAGATACTTTCTGAAAGCCAAATAACAACGCTATCCAATAACCTTGGCATCGAAACAAGCTAACGTGCCCGACGCAGTGTTTCCGCAAGCATGACCATCTTAGCTTTATGGTTGTTTTTTATTATTTTTTATTTCGAAAAAATGAATCAAGCAGGGGTAAGATACCAAGCTAGGCACCAAACAGAAATGTGGCTAACTTGGCCTTTTTGAATCCGATGTTTATCTTTTTTATCTCGAGCTCGGTCTAATTATTTCTTTTTTAGCACGCTCTTCTTCATGTCTCATCTTCTTGTCTTTGTGAGATGTTAGTGCCAAAGAAAGGAATGGCATTTTTTTACTTTGTTTTCGCAAAGTTCCTAAAGTTGCTCGCTGATTAATATTGTGAGTGTATGCGCGTGCTCACTGATTGTGACGCTGTCACTCCTCCTGGCTCTGATTGGTTGTTTTGATTCGAGTGCAGTGGATTCTTGTAAATCGATTTAGGGAATCTAGATGGAGCAAGAACCCCCTGTTTTTTTCGTTTGTCTCGTGTATTACTGTCAGGACTATAGATTTCGTATAAATACTATACGGTCAGGATGTAATGACAGTTCTATCAAATATGTCTAATTATTTGTATACTGGTTACCTACTGCTGCCTTAAAACCGGAAAACCTCTGAATACTGTAGGTAGTATCTCTTGACATTTTAGTAATTAGGCTTGATTTAAAAGAAAAATCTAATCTCTTAATTTGCGTATGATCAAAATGTGTTCCATTCAAACGCACTGAACAGGTTTGCCGATTTACAGTACGTGACTAGGGAGTTTTTGCTTTTCGGAACAGACCTCCATGTGGCAAGATCAGATTAGGATAAAAAGAAATACACCAGTTAAAAAGCAATTAAAACACACATTTGCTCCTTTTAAACACAGGGCAAGTGGCGGACTACCTCCAGGCTAATGTGGTGTAATTGGTGGGAAAAGCTGATAATACTGTCACAATTAATGGTTATTACAAATAGCCAGTGATGCTTGGCAGAAATACCAACTCTGATGTAACTTAAATCTCGGAGGAAAATAGAGCTCGTAAAGTGTTACACAGAAGAGAAGGTGTTTAAAAAATAAATGAAGCGCGTTTCAGCTTTAAGGGGCCATGTTAGCATTTCAGTCTAATTGTTCATTTAGCTCATATCATCGGCCTTTCGCTGCTCTTTTAGTGCCACACACTATAGTTGGAGAGCGCGGGAAACATAAACTATCGTAAACATCGCAAATGATTGTGTAATTTTGATGAATGAGAGGTATTTCCGCCCATGATCTGTATGTAAAATGGACTAAATCCAAATACTTTGTGTGGAAAAGATGCGAGAAGATAATGTGTTTTATCTCCAGGTTATTGCCGAAGTCACTCAGTAGTTCGCTCTCTGCTCCTCCACTGCGCTTTGTACACAATAATTATGTTATCATGGTGATCTTCACCCTTGAAAGCGGGAGATGGAGCTGACAATTGGAGGCATTCAGTCTCTGGATGGCCTTGCGATAATCACGGTTCCATTGCTTTCAGAGCACTCTTTTCCGTATAGAAAACCCGTTCTGTCTACATGACACGCACACACACACTGAGAAAACTATTTAAATAAGAGACAATTTACTTTAAAGAAAACTTTAGCTTTGTGTAACGGTTTCTCTAGCCATGCTATATTGTGGAGCGTACACTCAGCCTTTGGGCTTTGGAATTAACGCTCCTGTATCATTATAAAAGGTTATCCGATCGAAGTATAGGTTCTACGTATTTTTTCTATATCCAGCGAGAAATATTGTCCTTTTCTTTTTTTTTTTTTTACAAGTCCACGTCGACCATGACCATAAAGCCGCAAATGCAGGGTAGCTAAACTCCACCGTTAATGGAGTCCCTGGTGGTGAGCCTTGACCGCAAGCCTTCAGTTCCCTACATAATCAGGCGGGATGGAGTCTGCAGCGACGCTCTCGCAGCGTCGAGGCACGATTTTCACTGTATGAGCGGGTCATTAGTGAAAGCTGAGACAATGGTCTCACCTCAGAGTCGAACACAAACAACACGGCTAATAGCGTGCACCACACATTCAGTGCATTATAATGGCACGTGTGTTTGGAGCAGAGAGCGTACATTCTGCCATTATCACACCGAGGCTGCGTTGCACGTGTGCTATTCTCTGGTTCTTTTAATTCGATGGTGCTTTAATTCGGAAGAAATAAGATCGTTAAGAACCGATGTGTTTGTCGTCATAATATGACTTAGGATCCTTTTAAAATGTCTATTCTAGCCACTTGTACGTAGTGTAAAATGACAAATTAACTTTGGGTGCAAGTGATATCACAAAGGGTCGTGTATCTAGTGGATGACACAGCAAAAAAGAAAAGTGTTTAAGAAATTCGCTTTATTTGCTGGACGTCGGCAGAATCCAGGCCCTCTCCAATTCTTGTTGCCAGGCGCTGTCATGTTAATAAAAAAATCTCATTACCAGTTTTTAACCAATTAGAATGCTGGATGAAACTTTTCATGCTGTGCACAACAGAGAGTACACAACAAAATGAAAGACCTCCTTCAAAGGCCTCTTGGAAAAGGCAAATTAAAACTAAATGAAAACACTTCATTGCAAATAATGTCACACAATCACTATAGTGATTTTATTTGGCTTTCATAGGGAATGTGATATGAGGCATTATTTTGTTAAAATGTTGAGCGCCAGCGTGTCTGACTGAGAGCAGACTAGCTCATGTGCAGAAACTGCTGGATTCATTAGATTATAAAAGCAACCGTTACATTTCTAATAGGATTGAAATGACTATTGACCTCATGTTGACATTGTGCTGTGGATACACCTTCTTGCAGAGGATATGAGCTGTGTAGTTTTAAGGGGAACCAGCCACACACACACACACACACACACATGCAAAACAGCAAAAACATAAGACATACCCCAGTGACATTTTAACTTGGCTTAAGCAAGGAAGATTAATCAGGCACATTAATCTGCACAAATGCAAGCTGTGATACAGGCTCCATCTTTATCCCCGTCACCTGCTGTAAATTACACACACCGATGAGCTTACCGCCAGTTTTGCCTGCCGCAACATTTGTGAGGCTCTCCTGACGCAGCAAGCAGCGTATGGGTCCTGGAGGTTAACTGACATTTGCTTCACTCTTTGCATGACAGCAAGACAGGGCCTCAAACTCCTGTCTTCAGTTACCGTGGGAAATGGTACTTCTGTAAGGTCAGAGCACACTTTGTCCTTGCCTGAAGGCAGTGAACACAAGCACACACACACACACACACACATACACACACATATACACAAGCAGGACAAACACCAGCAGTGAGGAGACCCAGTCCTTATTCCATGCAGAGGCGTGTGTCTTACACAACATCTTAGGATAAAAAGAAGAACTTTTTAGTGTGGAAAATGTTGTGGTTTTCCAACTTCTCTCATGGCAATGAACAACAACAGCATCAGCAGAGAAGGTGTGAAGCCATGAATATCTAAATTACATTTCTAATGTATAACATTATAATTCAATCCCTCAGAGCTCATCCAGGTTCAGGGTAGGTAATGCTTAATGTCGGATTGTATTTGGTAAGATTCAGAGTGGGAATATTGTGTAGGCAGGCTTGCATATCTAGGATACAGTGCTGCTAAGACATGCAGAGAATAACCTATACCCTACCTGGCATAAAATATGCAGAATGGGAATTATAAACCTGGGCTTGTCCCAACTTGAAAATGAGACTCGATATCTAAAAGTTGGGCAGAAAATTAGTCTTACATTCATTATGCTTAGAGGACAGATAAGGGGGGGGCCTTTGTGTTGGCCAAGATTAAACTCTGTCTCGTAGTTTAACGTGACAGACTTCATGAGACTAAAAGAAAAAGAGCAAAAAAAACCCCATAGGAGTCATGATTCCAGCTAGGGCTTTCGTGTCATGGTAGATAATGATTCTACAGGTGACTTTTGAGGACAAGACCAGAAAACATTTTTACTGTTAAACAAAGCAGATACATGTCACACCAGTAAAATAGTGCATCCCTGCTCTGAGGTGCAGAGCGAACCTTCATAAAGCAAATGACGGCCAATATCCATTTTTTTTCCTTCCAGAATAAAACAGCAAAAAACAGGACATGTTTTTGGAGTATTCTAGACACTTTTACAGCCACATGTATCAAACAGCTCAAGGGTAACTTCCCACCACCTTATAAAATCATGTTTATTAGGATGGGATTGGTGCAAGCTACACTCCAGCTGTGAAATGTGATACGTGCACCACAGAGCTATTATTCTGCATTCAAATGTAAAGCTTATGAGTTTGTATTGATTGGATCCAGCAAATGACTGATAGACTTTTGGGTGTCATCTTCAGGCCTGTGGCATGCAAAACTCCTCTCATCAGTACGGCACGCGATTTCAGGCAAGCGGGCTTGTGGAGTTGATGGACTTGAAGCAGTCAAATGGACTGCGTGCGGCACTGGAGTGACAGTTAAAAAGAAACCGAGGGCTTTGATGTAGAATCTAGATCATACAAAATATCTCACTTCTGTCTGAGCGCATCCTGCAGCTTAAAATAGACCTCTGTTGGGTTATCATTGTCTATTAAGGGATCATTGGAGCCCCTCTTCTTATGTGTTTGTAAAGAAAACGTAATGGCTTCATAGGATGAACTCTATTCCTATCACTATTCAATGCATGATAAGGGGGTAAAGCTGGTTTACATAAAAGACATGCTGACAGGCGAGAAGTGTACTTATGACAAGGGATTGAATACAACAACTATGGGGAAAAAACAAGCATGACGAAATGAATACAGAACTTTTACATTTAGAGTCAATTTCATTTCATTATGATGGTAAGGTTTTCACAAAATAAGCACCATTAACCATGATGTGTCACCTTTGCAAATGAGGTTAGTGATGAATAGGCTACTCCAAAAGCCTGTTCCCAGATTTCTGAAAATAGGACAAATGTGAATGAGTTTTGTTTTCTTCAGCATTCAGTGTTTTGGGGTTTTTTTTTTTCATGTGAAAACACTACATAACACACGAATAAACACTAATACAAGAAAACTCTATATAGGTAAACAACATCACAACAAAAAGTTACAAAGATTTGTTTGCGTTATTGATATCTTGTGAGATAGGTTACCAAACCATGCTTTCAGGTTCGTCTTAGGGATGAAAAAGACCATTTGAAAGATACGCGCTCAAACACGGACCTGCCCAAGGTTAGGGGTTCGAGGGCGAGTCCTAAGGTTTTTGCTGGTTCTAGAATTGCACATGTCTAGACTGAGGTTGATGTTGGTCAGTCCTGGGCTCCGGTGTTGGGGACACAGCCACAAATGCCCCTCTTATCTCTGAGACAAATTTGGTGCCAACCTTCACCATTCACTCTCTCACTCTCTAACTCCTTGCCCTCATTTTGTTTGGTTTTATTACTTGCAATCGTAACATCTAGTACCATTGCTGTTTTGTGCATCTTATCTACTATTAATGTGTAAAATTGGTTAATAATTACTTGCTTGTGTGAATACATTGTTCTGTTAAAAAAAAAACACCTGGGAACCCTGAGTCAAAAGATTATATATACGGTAGTTTCAGTCTGCAGATTTTGTGCTTCCAGCGGGGGGCGCTGTGCTATCATAGAGCTTTTTTCCGTTACTGAGCGTCAAGGTCAGTGGCATCAGCATATAAAGTCAGAGCAAAGTTACATAGTCGCAATGTTAACATTTAATCATTCATGTCCACCTGTTTTACATTTCTGTTTGTGTAGACCTGGATGAAACCAAGCTCTGATGTAGATTTTTAAACTTGTGAAATATTGAAATGCAAAATGGTGTCTAGCTGGATGCCTAAACCAGGAGGCACAACTACACTGGTTTTATAATGTCTGGAATAAAGGTCCTTTAAAAACAAGAGCAATGGAAACAACTTTGCTTGTGAACTTTTGACACAGGTAATTCATGTTAATAATCAAAACAAAGGCACTCATAACTTCTCCCTATAACCAATCAGGAAGGCTCAGAAAGCTATTCACATTCAAACTGCTGCAGTAAAACGTAAAAGGATTGGGAGCCACACAAAGGATTAGACATTTTATTGCATCAATTAAATAAAACATTGATCTCAAAAAGCAAGTGACACTCTTAGAATGGTGACCTCTTGAAGCTTATTCTTTATTGTCCCACTGCGGTGTAACTGTTTCGGTTTACAAGGGGGCATCACTGCTGAGTGATAAAATACAAAACAGGAAACCAGAAAAAAAAAAACAAGCTTTTAAACCCAGGATACTAGTTATTCACCTTGCTGATCTTTAGATGAAAGCATATCCCCATTGTAAATTTCCCCATTGTGGGACTAATAAAGGATTATCTTATCTTATCTTATCCAGACTGGTGTACAAAGTGATTGTTATTAGATGCCCAGTATGTAAACATACAGTATTACATTGTGTGGTACATTCTATTACACAACATGGCATGATAAACATGTTACAGATGCTTTGTTGCTGAATTGTAGAGCTGAGGCTTGTACACAAGCATCTTGTTTTTCTATGTCCAAATGAACCATTAAAGATCTTCTAGACTCTGAGTGGTGGTAAAATGCATGAGGTGATCTGAACCATCTTTTTAACACACTCCTTATTCTTGGCGTAAATTAATAGCATGCAACAAAGAAATACACATTCTGTTTTTAAAAGGTTATATCATCAGTAAAGCCTAAGTAGGAGAGTATTATACATAAATTTTAATGGATGCATTGATTCTAAAGGCTATGATAATTCAACCAATCGAGTATACAAACATATTGTGAAGCTTGAGAGCTTATCAAAATGTTTTTTTTTTTCCCCAATTGACCCCAATGACCCCATTTGTTCAAACATGAAAGAGGACTGCAATAATCAGAACTTGTTCAATCACTGCATCCGTAATGAAGTTTAGTGAGACTTAGAAATGTTGATGAGAACAATTTAGCTACTCACAGGACTCAACCCTTGTACTTTTAAGACTCAGGCCTTTCCAGGTGTTCATGAACTGTCCTTTCTTCACATTTACATTCCAGGATATTTAATAAACTGAAGTGGATTAAGATGTGCAAGCCAAAATATCTTTATGATACTTACCAGTGTTCAGCTTAAGTGTGATTTGATACAGTCATCTTAAGTGCAAACCTATTCAATTTATATTCTAGTTTTAGTAAGTGGGTACTGCAGTTGAACAAGGTTATTTAAATAACTTAAAAATGTGCATAATCAGTTATTGGGGCTGCTTGGGGTGTCTGCACACGTCTGATTTTGGAACTGATTAAAACCAATTTCATGCAGAGATGGATGGAGTCAGTGCAGTCATTGTTTACACAAAAATGACATATATCTTGAAGAAAACTTCTAAACGCATATGCAGATCAACTAGCCTAGAACAGTCACTGTATTAAACTAAACAAATGAATTTACGATAAACAAATACACACAAAAAAACAGTCTTTTATGGGGTTTTAGCTGACAATTTTTCGGTTACTGTGTAACGAATTTGGGCTCGGGGCCAAGTAAGAGTCACTGAATACGCAGTGACTCTTCTGTGATGAGCTTAAGAGCGACCTTGCTGCGAATAGCAAGTCTTCTCTATTGGGAAATTATGGATTTGGCTTAATAGGTTTGCGGTCTTCACATCATTTTTAAAGCAAGGGCTACAAATGTTTCAGACATTTTTACGCAAGCGCACAGTGATGAGACAGAACTAGGTTTGAAACGAATTAAAACGATTTTACATTTCAAAATGTAACGTACATTACCCGTATTTTGTGTGGACCCAACCATGAACTCTCGGTTACGAAAATAACCGACAGAAAACAACCCGCAAATTTCCCGTCCGATTTTCATAATCAGAGGGATCATGCCACCTGTAGAAAAGGCTACCGTTAAACTTTACGCTAGACAGTAATCCACGAAACGCGGAGGGTGG
Organism: Tenebrosternarchus preto; assembly: GCA_025802075.1. Lineage (NCBI taxonomy): Eukaryota > Metazoa > Chordata > Actinopteri > Gymnotiformes > Apteronotidae > Tenebrosternarchus > Tenebrosternarchus preto. Next base: position 4,381,110 of record JAOYMR010000014.1, on the reverse strand, counting down.
AGCTCAGGGGAGGAGTCACCACGAAACTCTTCGGAAAAGTCCAGACCATTCCTGCGCGTTTCCACTTCACCTGCTTACGTTCGGCTCCCACCCTATCTCGTGTTTTTCTGCTCTTCACTGTCGGTGGTCTTAAGCTGTAAACTCGAGAATCCTGCCTTGCCAGTGTTTTGTTATCGATCATTGGAGACAACTGCTACTGCCGAGCAGGTGTTTGTAAACCGAAGCCACCAGGATTTGGAAAGATGCACTCGGTTTTCTACTTATTCGGTGCCTTCTTTACTGCTGCGATGCTTACTCGAGGTAGGCTTTGTGAATTTGTACTGATCTTGCTTGAACAATTCGCTTTATTGAATTCTGTAAAACTGTCTACATTTCGACGTAACTTTTTTATTTAGAGATGTTATAAATTATCAACAAGTGTTCGTAACGAACTAATTAGGATAAGGTACCACGTGAGTTATCAAAGTCATTCATAGTTAATGTAGTTATTTGATATTCTTAATTATGTGATTAGAAATCACGTCGCGACAGAGATCGGATATTGACGCATCCTAGGTAGGCTGTATTTGAGATGGAAACCCCCCTGTGGAAACTTCAGAATCCTCTAGTTTACGTTGAAATATATATGAAATATATATGAAAACTGTATATAATGTATTAAAATGCCCAGACATCTTAAGAAAAAAACATTGACAGTAACCGTAAAGATGGCTAAAGGACATGCTGTGAGCTTTCTGCTTTATGTGAATATGTAGTGTGACCAAATGCTATCTGATATCATGAAGTCTATACACTTCCGTTCACCCTTTATCTAAAAAATACGTCACTTAAATACTTTATTCGTTACATTGGTTAGTGTCGGTTTGGTTGGTTTGTCTCTAAGCACAAACCGGTGGGCAGTTTCCCGTAGTTAAGGACGACGCGCGTGAACGCAAATGCCCCCGTGTGTGTGTGTGTGTGTGTGTGTATCTGCGCGTGCTTGAGCGCGTGCCTGAATGAGAACATGTTGGTGGGAACCTTGTCAGTCATTAACCGATTGCGCGATTGGTCTTTTGATGTTGTCATTTTCTGCCAAACTTTTTTTTTCTTTTTCGTTTTGCGTCTCTACCCCTCCCCTGTGAGTATGACTCTGCAAACAGTGGTGCGACCTGCTTTACTGCTCTGTCGTAGTGGGGTTTTGGGGGGATTTGGGGTGGAGGTTGCTATATTGCTCAGGTTCTTATTTCTGATCCTAATCTCTTATTGAGAAACCGCAAAATCTCTGCCAAGCTTTCGCCAACGTGATTGTTTATTTCTTTGTATTTGTGTCGATTTAACCTACATCTGCTTTTGTTTGAATTCACTGAAACACTAAATTAAACAATAATACACCTATTAATCGTTAATGAAGCTGGTCACACCGCTTCGGACATCGTGTGTTGTTTGCGCCCGTGGTCGACTGACAGTACTACGTACGATGTGCTGTTTACTAAAGGAATTAAGAGCCTTTTTTCAGTATAATTACTTCAAATGACCACAAACACGATATGAGGAATTGAAGCACAACTCATCACATGATTGGGGGGGGGGGATAAATTCCCATGACATTCCTTAAAATGATATTTGTTAGTGGCCTTTTGTTAACTCTTTATAGAGCGAAATGTCAACAGCTATTTTAGTCTCCTCAGAAAACATGCTTTAATTCATCACTGTCTTTATGACAAACCAGTAAGTGCTATAAATAGGCTGTTTGTAAATACAAGGATATCTCTTTAGGATATTGCTTTTGGCTTGGTGGACCTTACCTGACAAAAGGCGGGGTGTGGTTCCTAGCTGCATAGCCTACAGCGCATCTTCCCGGCAGGACTCCTTGTTGCATTGTCGTTCTACAACTGCTGTGAAATTTGTTCTTTCGTCGAGTGCTAGACAACATGTCAGGTTGGCCCTGTCTGGGACGGGTTGCTGTTTTATCATGAGCAAAAGACAAACAAGATGTTGTCTTGAGCCTGTACTCTAAAAAGAATTCTCTTGACCTGCCACTACCCCCCCCGCCCAGTTCCTAGCTTTGATCTCTCTTATTCAAGATCCGAAAACTGTTAGAGATGGAGACTGATCTCCTGTATTCACAGAAGACATTATTTGACTGGATTACAAACATGACTGGATTATGAATGTTCCTTGTTGAGCACTCAGTTATAATTTCCCTCACACAAGAACAAAGCATTGCCTCAGTCTGGATTAAACAGTTCACATCTGTCATGTCGTCCGACCCCCACTCCAGTTCATACAACCGTAAACACCATGACTAAACGATTTTGAATGAGAGTGCTGGTTACATGACTCCTCTTTCGCTGTTTTCACACAGAGACAACAATTCCCAGGGCTCATTTTGATTCACAGCGTGAGGCCATATTTATCACTCTGTGTTGCGAGAGCCATAATTCATCAAATTTAGCTTGATGTATGAAAGAGCCTCATCAGCTTATGTTTCAGATACTATGTTATGTTTCAGATTCAGGTAAAAAAAAAAAAAATCTGGAAAACGCGTGATGATGTGTCTTGTTTGCTTCCTCTGTTTCTACGCGCACGACGTCACTCTGGTGTAAATTCTCGATGACGTACTTCTGCTGAAGTGGTGAATGACCAACGTGAATAAGGAACTGAAAATGGAGGGCAGTTTGATTTTGTATTTGGTGGGAAATTTAGAATTCGCTTCAGTAACCCGTGGCTTTCTGCAAATCTGCTGAGAAGAACCATCGTCGATGGAGGATACAGGCCGCAGAAAACCCCATGATTTCCCTCATTTGCCTGTTCATATGAGCGCTGAATCACTGGTCATTGTTCACTGGCTGATGGGAACAGCTTCTGATTACTGACAATTACAATGAGAAATCAAACAGGGAAGCACGTGTGGTTAAAAGCACTCGGTGATTTGTATTTGCATATACATTTCTATGTAATATGAGTGTAAAATTGCTTTCAAGTCAGTGGGTGGGATGGCTTGCTGCTCTAAGTACTACTTACTCTAGTAATTCTAGCATCTAAAGTAACTCTAAGGGCCAAAGAATGACTAAATATGGAAATCAAAGCCCACGAATGTAAGTTCATGTGGCAGAATATATGTGGACATTATTAGTCAGTGATGTTTATGGTGGGAGTATTGTTTGGATTACCTACGTGGACTCAGACCATCCATATAGATGCTTTATTACATTTAGCCATGTGTCCCACCCTCTCTCACTATTAAACTCTCAGATGACGCTTGCAGAGGTTTCCTTCGCAGACAATGTGTTACCCAGGGTGTACTTCCTGTCGTCTCCCTGGTACTTCCTGTTGTCCAGGGTGTTTCCACTCCTCTCATCTGCTAATGGATTATTTGTTGCACCGCTGTGGGTGGGGGGGTTACTGTCCGGGTGGCGTAACCAACCTCGAGGGCATTTGTTCATTTAAACCGAACAGATCCTATCAGTTCCACCCCAGCGCTCCCACAGTCACCACTGCACTCTCAGCAGCCAGTCTGTGTTTTCTCATCATGGCCGCAGCGGTGAATGCTAGGCTCGTGATACCTGCATATACTCGGCGGTGGAGAAACACCCTTCCTTAATTCCTTCCTAGGAGCTGCTTGGCAGATGGATTCCTGTGCTGGTCCTAAATGGGAGAAGGCTTTCCTTCAGCGGGGCTGGTGAGGGGTCGGCACACACCGCGAACACTTCACACAGTGCCGTCTGTAATACGGTTACTCATGCGGGTTGGGTAATGGCATGGGACAGGGGCTGTGGATGGTTGCATGCCTGATGAGCCTCTATCAGGGAAATGCCAGGCTCAGCCTTCGGCTTGGCAGTACCGCCCGCGCGCCCCGGCCCGCCCCCCCCCGGCCCCC
>JAOYMR010000014.1:4343286-4353401 GCA_025802075.1 Tenebrosternarchus preto | reverse complement strand
GTTCATCCTGGTCCGCTTTTATCGCGGGTGGGTGTTGGGGGGGGGCGGGGGGGGTTCCCCGCCCAAACATCTCGTAAGTGTTGGTCCAAACAGCTCGTATCATCCATCTTTGGTCGTGTTCACGATCGGCGTTCTGCTCACGGTGCTTGCTTCTTCACGGGCTTTGGTTGGTACTGACGCACATAAAAGCTGAAGATCAGCCCGGAGCCTGGTGCACTGGGACGGCCACACGGTCCCTGAATGAAATAAAGGCTGGGGGACAAGCGAACGACAGAACGTGGGTGAACCTCCAGCTAACGCTACTGGGCACCTAGCTTCAACTCTCATCCGGGTAGAGATGGGCAAAGGGGTTGGGGGGGGGGGAGATGGCAGCCAAAGGCAGTGTGGTTGGTCCTGGCTGTCCATCGAGACCCGGCTGCTCCTCGTCTCAGCGAGGCGGTTATTTCTGTGCTCCAGGCCCTGGGGCTTCTGGGAGCCGCCGGGTCCGGATGGGTCAATGATCTCTGCATGCTGGACCAGAGCAGCACCGCACCAAAAACAGAAAGAGACACGGGATTTGCCTTATCTGCCTGAAGTTTAATGAAGACCCTTGGAACAAAAAGGCAGCCGCTAACCAGCTCTGACAGTGCCCTTGTGTGTGTGTGTGTGTGTGTGTGTGTGAGTGTGAGAGAGAGAGAGATGTTCCGTGCTACTTGCTATCAAGTGTTGACATCAGCCCCTGATAACATCGGTGTTCCAGTTATTTTGCATTTCACAAAAGCATGCTGTGGATTTTCCTGTTTAAATGTGCGGTGTTTCTCATCTCATCCTCCACCTGGGCACAAGCTAAAACGTTTGCTTTCGTTTGGTCTACCTGACTTTTTTTTTAAGATCAATTCATAAATCCATAATTCTTAAGGCTTTGCTTCATTCTGTCACTCTTTCGGAGTAGAGGCAGGTTGTTATTGGGGAATAAACACATTAGCATTGAAAACATCAACGTGCAACTCTGGAAAAAAAAAACTCCTGTCCCAGTCGGAAGCAGGTCTCGTCAACCTGAGGGCAGGATGGCTTCAAGAAAAACAGAATTAGCCCAGTCGAGTTTAGCAGCATGGACGACTGTACTGGCTGTGCCAGTCCTGTGTCAGCAGGTGATAAAGTCGAATTAGTGTGTGCCTGCGGTCTGCGAGTCCCTTCACTGAGCATCATGGGAAACGTGTGCTGTGTTGGGCTCTTGCCAGTCACTGAGACGGGCCAATTACCGCGGCCGGCTCCACACCTGAAGCGCGTTCCACCGTGTGTCGTAATGAAAGCAGCACCCGCCAGCTCCCGGTCGGTGCCAGTCGAGTGCCCGTCGGGCTCAGGCTCCGTGAGTCTCGCGCGCTATCGCGCCCAGTCCAGTCTCACTGCACAAATATTTGTTCTTTTTTTTTTCCTGGACAGGATCGGAGGAGAGTAAATGTCAGAAATCCCCCTGTCGTCATGGCCACTGGACACCACCAGGGCCACAGCAACCCCCACCCCCTCCACCAGCTCCCTGCTGGCCTCTGCAGTCCACGTTTCCCCTCTGTCATTTCACAGTGGAGTCTCCTCCATCCTTGGTTCTTAGCGATGCCTGTGCATTGTGGGTAAAACATGCTTGGCATGTCCCATCTCTCAGCTTCTCCCGGGGGTTAGGGAGCAGGGGGGAGGGGGGGTGGTTGTCTTTTCCATAACAACCATCATAACAATGCTTTTTGTTGCAGTATAGTTACGTGCGCACAACCTTGATATTGCATGGTTAAAGACTGGCTTTGATTATTTATGTCAGGAGGATTATATACATTCCATGATTCCTCAGAACAGATCCAGAATCTTCCACGGACGATTTGAAAGACGGTCCACCAAAAAGTCATTTGTTGGAGATCTCATTTGCATATCACTGCATATCCTGTGGTATCAGTTTTTCGAAACAGCAGAATTCCGATAATAGCAAATAACAGACAATACGCTACACAAGACGACGTCCAATCCAGACGAGAGAGAAATGGAACAGAGAGATGGAGGTGCATCGAACAATAGCTCCTTTCACTGCCTGCTCTCTCCGGCTCGAAATTACACCCGCCTGTCATCAGCCCGGGCGTTAGTGAGACCTAGTGACACCAGGCACGAGCTGTGGACACACCCAATACCACCATCTCCAGAACGTTCCAACACCACCCCCCCACCCTCCACCCTCATCTGCCTTGTGAGAAACCAACAGCCTAGAAAAAGATCAACAGAAAAGTGCTTTCCGTCATGGTGGAGTTGTCTTTTACGTCTGGTCATCTTTCGTCGGAACTGGATGGTGCAGCCAAACCCGCCCCGCCGCTCTGACGCTTGCTTTGTTGTCGTTGACGGCTGGATGCAGCGTGGCTGTGTAAGACCTTAACTACAACCTGCAATTAGACTTTACAAACTGCCACTTACTGTCACCACAGATGGCTGTATGACCGCACCGCTGGTGAATATTGACGTGCTCTTACGCGCGTTTCGCCCGTTCCAACTGCAGACAGCGTCCGCTAATTGGTCTTGGCTCGTGCGGGCTGACCCGGTCACCTCCGTGGGGGTTCAGTCATGTTCAAGAGGGGCCACTGGACAGTGGCAGATGGTCTAGCCGCCCCTCTGAAAGACCTGACACTGGATACTTCTCTCTTCCCCCCCCCCCCCTGCAGAGGGAGACTAGGACAAGGTCTGGAACTTTTCCGCTCGGCTCCCGGAGGAGGGAACCCTCCTGCCAAGACTGTTTAAGAATTCAGCAGAGAAAATAAAGGATCAAGGCTGAGCTGAAGGGATCAAATCCCAAAGCCAAGCAGTTCCGCTGTCCTGGGCACCAGCGTGCTCTGGATTTGGGCCAAGACCACTCGTTAGACCCCAGGACCCTGCTGTCTCTCCTCCACACACACACACACACACACACACACACACACCCCGGTACCTCATTGCTCAGGTATACAGAACATGAACACGGTGACTTTTAAAAGCTGTTATGTGAGCTTTACGGCGGTGTGGAGGCGTGGAGCTGAGACACGCTGTGGCTGGCTGGAAGACGGGGGGCCAGGCTGGCTTAGGAGGTGATGAGGGATGAACAGTAACATTGTGTTCGTGATTCCTAACGCTGCAACACAGCACTGCATCTCTCTCTCTCTCTCTCTCTCTCTCTCTCTGTGTGTGTGTGTGTGTGTGTGTGTGTGTGTGTGTGTGTGTGTGCTGGAGCATGCCTCCACACACACTCGCTACGACCCGAAGATCATGCTGATGCTCATTACCATCTGTTCAATCATATTACACTGCCCTGTGCACACATTTACACACACACACACACGCACAAATCACACATTCTGTTTCTGTTTGTAGAAACGACTGTGCTATAATTAAGCCGGAGGGTGAGTGTAAAACGCTGGGCAGGTGTAATAAATGGCAGTATAATCTCTTCAGTCCTGCTGCTTGTATGAAGGAGGAGGAACAGTGCTGTGAACACTGCTATGAACGAGTAGTTACATGGCAGAGCTCTGTATTCTAGAGGGATCCTGAACTGAGCACCACGTCTTTTTTGACCCCACGATGCTCTGCTAGCCTCAGTCTCTCGAGTGCGGAGGTATTTTTGTTGATATGTGTGGGTGAGTGTATGTCAGGGTGCACAAAAAAACGGTCTTACACCATTTCAGTCTGTATAGTACACCGTTTCTGTCTGTAGTACACCAGTGGACACTTCCAGTGCCTGGTCCATTTTTGTCTTATGTACATGACAACACACACAGAGTCACCCCCCCCCCCCACACACACACACACACACACTACACACACGAGGAACCTGCACATAGTTGGTGTGTTTGGAGCTCTCTGTACCGCCCACAGCATTTGCAAGCACGCGCTCGGCTAATCAAATTCCTCCTCTACTGCCTATAGCGAGGGCTTCATTAATTCTGACCGACCTCCTGTTCAGACGCATCTCATTCAGCCTAATTGATTTAGGCTGTATCTTATTAAGATCCCTGTAAAGTTGGAGTCTGTAGAAAGGGCTCTTTTCTGCTGCTCTTTCATATGCTTGGACGTGCTGATCGAAGCTCCCCAGAAACGCACCGGAACGTCACTGTACAAAACATAATTGCTCCTCAGACAAACAATGGCTGCCCTTTAATAGAAAGCCATTCACAATAATGTCTTCCCTTCCGAGAAAAACTGATAGGCTGGTTCCAAAATGTAATTTTAAAAAAAAGATATATATGAGATGACTGCAAAGCTTTTGAAGCACGGTCTGGCGGAGGCTCTTAGCGAGAGTTGATGAGCACATGTCTCAGATGAAAGGCTCTGTCTTCTTAAACTCAAATAAATTTTTGGGTGCCAGCCAATGGCTGCAGGTGGAACCGTCTATCACTGTATCCTGGGTCGGGGGGGGTGGGCTGGGGGTTTAGTGGCAGGTCCCTATACCCCCTCAACACCATTGCCCCACCCTCGGACGAGTTGGACTCGAAGCAGGGGAGGCAGGAGCCGCTGCACTTTCGGGGAGTTTTTGCCTGTGTTCATGAGCGCACAGGCTGAAATAACCCAGCGGACCGTGCGGCGCTAAGCCTGCTGCGCTGCCGTTTTTAGCAGCTAATAAGTCCGGGTTTGGTGACGGCTGTGGCAGGCTGTGGTGTTTGATGAGTCACAGTGTTGATTTCCCAAGTGCTTCCTTTTCCTGCTTGGATGTGTTCTCCGTGCAGGAATGCGGCGTGTCTTTAGTAGCGGTGGCTCGTCTCTGCGCTCTGCGGCGGCCAGCGCTCAAGGGCTTTTCTCCCTCCGACGTCACACCTCCATGCTGCCGCTCGCTCCACCAGCCTCGTCTTCACAGATCTCGCACTTTTAAGACCTCCAGTCTCGTCTGAAGAAGAAGAAGCGCCCATGGTCTGTCCAAGCGCTGATACCTTGTCCTACTTTGACTTTCTCACGCTCTGTATCGTCACGTGTGCACGTTGCAGTTCCTGGCGGTCGGGCCACAGGTCGGGGGGGGTGGGGAGGGTGCAGCAGTTGTGGTGGAGCGAGCGAGGTGGAGCGAGCGAGGTGTAGCGTGCGACCCCCGTACGTGCGCTCAGGAAGCTCTGGCTTGGTTTGTTTTGGGTTTTTTTTCCCCCCTCAGAACCACACGAAGAGATAAAGCACTGCGGACTGACCTCACCACGCTGCCCGAGACCCGGCTGCCATGGCTACCGGCAGCTACTGGCCAGACTTCCTTTCATTTCTGTAATGTGGCTACAGGAAACAGAACACTTGCAATTTGATGGGTCTCTGGGGCTTTTTATCCCATCAGTAATATGTGAGCGAGGGACAGAGCACTTTTTCTCCTCTTCTGTAGTCTGGGGAGATTAGCCCAATATTTGTCATTATCAGTGCTTGCCGTAAGACTGTTTGTAGTAAGACAGTCTCATGAGACTGGCCAGGATTTGAATGTTGAACTTTAATCTCTGCCCTGAGGAGGAATGCGGTTTGAGAGCGGAAGAAAACTTCTCCCTCCCCTTCCACTCTGTAGGCTCATTGTGCCTTGTGTTCTCAGGTGTGCTGTAGGAGAGATAAGCCCTGGGGTGTTTTTTTGACCGTGTGTGAGCAAACATATCACCACCCACGCAGTGGGCCCAGCACGCACATACACTCATGTCCGCGCACCACAGCCAGAGCGCATGGGCTTGCTAGAGAAGTTTTTAAAAGAGGCCAGCAGCTTTAGCAAGCGTCTTTCCAGAGTTTAGCAAAATACCCAGATAGCAGCTTTGCTAGATTACTCTGGCTTTACATTCCTTCCATTCTATACAGTTGGCAGACGCTCTTATCAAAAACGTTGTGATAATGTCTTGTCCAAGGACTTTTGCTGGTATAGAGCAGTTGTTTGGTAGAGCCATAGAAGCTGCCTACTCAGGAAAGAGAGGCTTTGTTTTGGAAACTCTGGTGGTATAGAGGCTTTCCTGCTGCAGGACAGAGAGGGGGCGGGGCAGGTAGGGGGCGGGTCGAGGCGGGTCGGACGAGCCAGGCTGCTCTCTTCACTTGGCGCCTTCTCCAAACATCCCCTTTAAGAAGCGTTTACTTTCATCTCCCACCTAAAAAGGTTTCCATGGAAAATAAAAAGACCTTAACCTGCCCTTACCCAGAAGCCATAGTGGTTCTTCCAGTTGATCGGCGGTTGCCATGGTGTCACCACCACCATCACTACCACCACCACCTGTGCAGGTAGCAGGCCTTAGCACATAGCTGGGGAACCGCAGGGAGGGGGTTGATGTGTCTATAGAGGTGACCCACTGTTCAAACATCACGGTGTAGACACAAGCAGACATGCAATGTACACAGCCACGCCTGCACCTGCCATCGCTCCTGTCTACATCCACCCCCCTCCACCCACCCACCCACAATCCCACGCTCCTGCCTGTACAGGACGGGATAGTCTGGGTGGTGCTGAGGTGTGTTCCTAAGCGCAGTTCTGCTGGACTCTGCAAGGGGTGAATTTCCTTGTTTCACTCTGTTTAATGTCCCAGCGTGGTTCCTGTAGTCTGAACTGTGAATACGAGCAGAAAGGTCACTCTGGGTTTTACCAGCACCCCGTTTTCCCTGAAAGACCGAGATGGAAAGCTTTATGTAAGGTGTGTGCATGTGTGTTTGTGCCTGCCAGATAAAGGGCTGTTCTCTGCTGCATGATGATCTGGAACAACCAGAATGGAAACCTTGTTTTGGTCCCACGCTTTGTGTAGTTTCTGGGAGACAGAGCTGATGGAAGTGGCTTGAAGGTGAAGCTTCGGTAACCCTGTACACCACCCGCCCTCGCCCCTGCCCCCACAACCACCACCCTGAAACCTTCCGCTCCATTTATCTCCCCAAAAAAACCCACTGCACACATCTCCATGACAACCTCTGAAATGTCGGTTTGCGCCTTCAGAAGGAGAGCTGTAGAGGGCTCAGGTTGACTTGGGATGTGTTGGAGCTGTAGAGTGTGTTTTGGGCGCAGGACAAACAGGTGCCTTGAGCAAACAGCACTCTGTAAACGCTGCCCCTCCCCCTCCAGGCTCCATGCTGGTTACCAGGCTCATTTTAATGGCGCTTAAGCATTAAGTGTTACACAGTGAGCATTGCAAACACAACAACACACACACATACACACACACACCTGTGAACTGGACCGTTATGTTCAGAAAGAATGTGGATCTGAGAGAGTGCGAGCGTGGTACACACACGTTTGTGCGAGCGTGGTACACACACATTTGTGCGAGCGTGGTACACACACATTTGTGCGAGCGTGGTACACACACATTTGTGCGAGCGTGGAGGTGTGGTGTGTCTGGCTCCAAGGCCCTTCCCACTGCAGATGAACTGCCTGGAACACAGCATGGAGGTTCATGTTTAGCTAAAGGCAATCTGCTCCCCTGCCAGATATAGATTCAGTGTCTAATGTTTTTATCTCTCTCTCTCTCTCTCTCTCTCTCTCTCTCAGCGAGTGGCATACAGAAGGTCACCAGTCTGTACGGGGAGACCATCACTGTACCATGTAACAACGGTGACAACAAGCCAGTGGATCTGCTCTTCACCAAATGGAAATACGTGAGTGTCCAGCATTGTCTGGTGACACAGGAGCTCTACAGCTGCTCAGTGTAACACGTGGTACTGATGGAGCTGCGTGTGTGTGTGTGTGTGTGTGTGTGCTGCCTGCAGCTGAATGAAGATGGCAGTTTGGGGGATCTCTTGGTGAAGCAGGCACAGAAGGAGGAGCCCAAGATCATGGCCACAAACGGCTACAAAGACCGTATCAGCATCTCGGCCAACTCCAGCCTCCTCATCAGCCAGGCGTCCCTGTTCGACCAGAGGATCTTCACCTGCATCGTGGTGTCCACGTCCAACCTTAACGAATTCCCTGTGGAGGTTGCCGTGTACAGTGAGTACCACTGAGGGCACGTTTCTTTCGAAAGCAATCTTTCTTCTAAATGTGGGGAGGTGAGAAGAGTCTACTTGGGAATCTGCTCAGATCTTTTTTTTTTGTTTAACATAAGCATATGCTTTTTGTTGTAAGAAGCTGTTTTTCGAGCATGTTTTGATGCAGGCTGTCAACACTTCTTTGTTCCTTGTTGTTTCGCAGAGAGGCCGTCAGCTCCTGAGATCAAGAACAAAGCAAGTCAGCTGGAAAATGGCAAACTGACGCTGGTGAGTGAGACCTTAAAACCTGTGTTCTTTAGGACCCTGGGCTGTTACTGTTGCCTCCAGGAAGCACTTCGTGGAAGTGTTGATGTAAGAGCGACAGACCAGCATAGAGCATCAAGTCAGCCCAAAACAGTGAGCTGCTACACAGATGTTGTTTTTATAGCAAGAGCCTCTGTGTCTGGGCCAGAGCTGAAAACATTCCTGTCTCCTGTCATATATTCTCAGCTTGGCTGCTCAGATCTCAATTAATGCACTGCAAGACAGGTGTGTGGGACCATAGAGCAACGGGAAAGTGATCAGGCTGGGGGGAGGGGAGTGTGTGTCCATGTGTGTGTGTGTGCTGGTGTGTTCAGAAGGAGTGATCACTCCTCTTATCACTCCATATCTTTCTCTCCCTCCTCCCTGCTCCTCTCTTCTCCTCACCCTCCCCTCCATCTTTCTATTGTATTAAATGCAGTTCCTGTAATAGAGTTTTTTACATCTCCATCTTTCTGCAGGAGAAGTACAGATATAGATCTTCTTTCTGTCTCCTGGAAGTAGTAAATCAAAACTGGAGATTGTGGGCTTACCAATATTTTTTATGCAAAGAAACTGAAACTGAGAGAGGGTATGGTGGGGGGGGCCAGAGACCTCAGTGTGGAATCCCCACATGGTGACAGGCAGGTGAGATCACTCACGGAGATGAGATCACTTTGCCTGGGTAATTACCTGGAAATCCGCTGCCCTCTGGGGCTCCAGCTGACATTCTCAGCTGAAATACCCAAAAAGTCCAAAGTCCAGAAGTCCCGCTAGGCCGGGCCCATGAGGAAGACGCCATTTCAGAGGTTTGTTTTTTCGGTAGCCAAAGGTTGAAAAAGAGCACTTCCTGAAACTCCTGATACAGGACATGGGTCATGATCCGTGAGCTCAGAGCCGCCACAAACAATGAACTGCAGAAGTGAAACTGATGACGCTTCTAGTGTCAAATGTTAGTCAGTGTTTAAAAATAACCAGCAGAGCAGTGACATGGTTTGGCCTGGTCATGCCTCAGTGATGAAGTGTACTGTGTGTGTGTGTGTGTGTGTGTGTGTGTGTGTGTGTGTGTGTGTGTGTGTGTGTGTGTGTGTGTTTGCTTTTTGCAGCTGGGAGAGTGCGTATCTGCAGATGCAAACCCACCATCAGAAATTATCTGGCTGAAGAACGACAAGCCTCTAATGACAGATAACAGGAGTGAGTTCATGTGTTGTAATGCTTTAGGTATTTACTGTACAATGATAACAGGAGTGAGATGTGCTGTAAAAGTATAAGAGAAGATCCTCAGTGTTACAGTTGAATAGTACCATGTAGTGATGCCTCTATGTATTTTCTCTCCATCACGTGTGTGTGTGTGTGTGTGTGTGTGTGTGTGTGTGTGTGTGTGATATCAGCAATCATTATCAGCAACTCCATAAAGAAGGACCCCTCCACCAGTTTGTCAAGCACTACCTCACGTTTGCAGTACATGGCAGGGAAAGAGGACAAGACATCAAAGTTCACGTGTGTTGTGAAACACGTGACCGGGCCGGACCAGCTCACACCGCCGGAGAACTTCAGCATCCACTGTGAGTTCAGCCACACACGCTCGCACACTAAAGCGCCCCCTAGGGGCAACTGTCATACAGACGCAGAGACTCGGGCAGAGAGATGGACGGCTGGCCGACTCTCTCGTGTTCAGAACACCTGCTCCTCACGTGATCAGTTGGTCTCGTGCTCCACACTGTCCTCGACGTGCAGGGGGGGAAAGTCTCACACGTGGAGATGAACACCTCGCTCTTTCCTTACCTCTCTCTTTATTTCTTTCTTCCTCACATCTCCTCTATTCCTTCTTTCCTCCCCTCTGCCTTTTGCTCTCTCAATCGCTCCCTTGCTTCCCTCTCTCTCTCTCTCTCTCTCTCTCTCTCTCTCTCTCTCTCTCTCTCTCACTCTCTCTCTCTCTCTCTCTCTCTCTC
>JAOYMR010000014.1:4324046-4342424 GCA_025802075.1 Tenebrosternarchus preto | reverse complement strand
TCTCTCTCTCTCTCTCTCTCTCTCTCTCTCTCTCTCTCTCTCTCTCTCTCTCTCTCTCTCTCTCTCTCTCTGTAGACCCCACTGAGAAGGTGAGTCTGCAGTTTCTCTCTCTGGGCCCTATTAAGGAAGGTGATAACGTAACACTGAGGTGCCAGGCGGATGGAAACCCTCCCCCCACCAGTTTCAGCTTCGACCTGAAGGTGAGTCCACGCTCCTCCGGCCTGAGACGCCTCTCCCCCAGGTCCTACGGCCCACCACGTTTGTACCACCAACCCATGGCGTACCTTTCACACACAGGGCAAGAAGATGCCGGTCTCCGGGCGGGACATGCAGCTGCCCGCCGTGAGCCGCGCGGACTCCGGCGAATACAAATGCTCTCTGGCCGACAACGACAAGATGGTGGCCACAGCCACGCTCAACGTGACCTGTAAACACTTGCTTCTGTCTTCTCTTTCCTCCTTTTCTACTGTTCTCTCTTTCTGAGAACACAAACAAGATTTTATTTAGAGGAAATATGTGTGTGTGTGTGTGTGTGTGTGTGTGTGTGTGTGTGTGTGTGTGTTGGGGAAACCGAGCTGTCCTGTATTGTTGATATAAAGAAGTGATGTGTGAAACAAACCTGCCCTGAGAAGATCAATCTCACTGTCTTCCTCTTTTCTTCTGCTTTTCTCTTGATGCTCCTCCCAGACCTGGATCTCTCTCTGAGTCCTTCTGGAGAAGTGAATAAAAAGGTCGGTGAATCCTTGGAGGTGAAGATGGAGATGTCATCTTCCAGCGGGACCACAGTGTCCTGGACCAAGGTTAGACCATGGCTCCACCCCCTCCATCCCTGAGACAAGCGCTGGACTAATACAGCACTGAACTGCTGTCATCTCTCCCAGCTTACTGATTACACAAAGACGCAAGGCCCCCTTTTTTTGCAAGTCAAATTAAGCATCGTGTCTTTAGCCAATCAGGATTGGCGTGGCTGGGTATTCAGTTAGTTATGTGATGGAAAAAGGACCCCAACTTTTTTAAACCTCTTTTTAAACCAAAAGTTTTGCGTTGCCAAGCAACTGACCCGCCACCTCTCCTCCCGCAGGACAACGGGAAGCTGCCAAAACAGCCCGAATTCGGCTCACTGACGTACAGTGACGCGGGACTCTACGTGTGCCAGGCGTCCGTGACGGGAATCACACGCAGTGCCTCCTTCAGGCTGGTGGTGCAAGGTAAGGGTCCCGCCCCTGTCCTCAGCCACTCCCCACCGTACAGGCTGGCCAACCAGGAGCTGCTGTACTACTCTAATAGAGCCTAATAGAGCCCACGTTTATTGGACAAGTGCATTTTTGTTTTGTTTTTTCAAGCTTAAGAATGTTTGAGCTGATACAGATTGCCAGGTCAAATAGAAGTCCAGTTTAAATAGTGCACCAAGGCCAAGCCTGCAGTGAGCTGCCTGCTGTATAATTGATGTGGGTGTGTGTGTGTGTGTGTGTGTGTGTGCACGCGCTCACTGCCTCTGCTGTAGGGATCCCTGTGATTAAGAGTCTGAAGAAATACCGCAGCGCAGACGGCAAGAACAAGGTGCTGGTGTGTGAGGCAGAGGGCTCGCCCGAGCCCGACGTGCAGTGGAGTGTCAACGGAACGCATGTGAGTGTTGCATACAAGGGCCACACACACACACACACACACACACACATGCTTGGTGGAAGGCCAGAATCACTAATGTGAGCCACGCTTGCAGAAATGCCTGCACTTATACATGCACTCACACACACGCACACACACACACACACACACACACCCATCCCATCTCAGCAGCTCTGTGGTCGACAGGGACAATAAATAATATGCGTACATGAATAATTCAGTTATAACATCCTGGGTATGTCTACAAGTGACCTCACAATTACCGGGGAGCTGTTCCACATCCTATCACCCCCCTCCCCTCTGGGCCCTCCCCTCTGGGCCCTCCCCTCTGGGCCCTCCCCTCTGGGCCCTGCCTCTTAGTGCTGTGTCAGAGCAATGCACTGTTTCTGTTTGAGATTCACATCCTGTTTGGCCTCGTTATGAGTTTCTGCTGGATTAATGAGTGGAGATATGGTAAACGAGGATCCCTGATGCTGGGTCAACCAGGCTGCATTCATACGTTAGTGTGTGTGTGTGTGTGTGTGTGTGTGTGTGTGTGTGTGTGTGTGGGAGGGGGTGGGGGGGTTAGTGTGCATACTTAGGGAGATGAGGTGTCAGTCTGAAGGACCAGGGCTGTATAGTGTAGCAAAGGTATGTGGTGTGAGAGAGGGGTGTGTGTGAGAGAGGGGTGTGTGTGTGTGAGAGAGGGGTGTGTGTGTGTGAGAGGGAGAGTTGTGCTAACTTGACATCAGCTAAGCTGTCACTCATTATCACATTCAACAGCAGTCCTGCTGCCACCTGCTTTTTTCCCCTCTCACACACACACACACACACACACACACACACACAGTTCCATGTGAGCAGCCCCGTTTAGAGGAAACGGCACTAGCTCAGACAGGGCATTTATATCAACTAGGGTGCAGCTGTTTTCCTCCAGTCTCCAGCAGCGCTGTTTCCCTGCTCTTCCCACACGTGCACAGCCCGATCCAGGCCTCCCGCCAGCCCTCGGAAACCCTGCGTTACGCCTCACGGTGATCTGCTCCGGAAGACAGCGGGAGGCCCCAGAGCCCCGGCGTTTCGCAGCTGCCTGCACGCGCAATGCGTGGAAACAAGGGCCCCTGTCGTGATGTGACCCGCCGATGGGACGTCACACACTCAAATGTGCTGCAGTCGGGACTGTGTGTGTTGGGTGGGTGGGAGTTATGTGTTATGGCTCCAGTGTTGGGGGGTCATTTGTCAGCACAGTGGTATTTAGTAGCACAGTTTTTTATTGGTTCCACGAAGTTTAGTTTCAATTGGCTTTTGATCTTGTATGTGTACACAGTGTGCAACACACGCCAGCTGAAGGACTGCAGCAGTGAGGTGCTGCCCTCTAGTGGCCATCACCTCAAAGTCATCAGTACTGCTGATTTTGCCGCACCATCCAGAATCCCATTCCAGATTCGCATTGAACACACACACACACACACACACACACACAGATGTCCATCAAAGATGGTGAACTGGTGGTTAAAAGCGACTTGTAACAACATCCAGCCACTTTTGCAGCGTTGTATTCACTTAGTGAACGAAGATGATGTCCAGCCTGTTACAGATGATCGTTGCACTAGACACTAGTGAGTGTGTGTGAGGTTAATTGAATTTGTGTGTGTGCGCGTGTTTCCTTGCAGGATGAGAGAAACTACAAAGACGGAAAGGCCATCTACAAACTGACTGTTGTACCGAGTATGAATCTGACCGTCACGTGTAAAGTCACCAATATCTTGGGCTCAGACAGTATGGTCATCAGTGTCTCCTCCCGTAAGTACAAAACACACCCGGCGTCAGACACAGCCCTCCTACTAATGGCCTTTCTTCTGGTATCTAACTAACCCCTAACAGCCAACTCTCCTGCGCACAACACACACTACGCATTTACAAAGGATTATTAGCTGATGTCGATGACTTTCCGGTACATGTGCTCGGGTGAAGCTTGGGTGCACGTATCTTCTATCCAAACGTCACTGGGTCTCCACGAGCCACCCAGTGTGAGTGTAAGCTGGTCGAGTGAGTGCAGCCAGCTGGGATGGTTCTCCACATCAGCACCAGTAGATTTATGCATGTAGGCCTCTGCTTGTGACTGAGCGTAGCTCTGTAGGATAGGATACGCCAAAACGATCGTCTTTAAGACAGAAGGTTGTCGAATATTAGGACCACGCCCAGGTATTTATCTGATCAGCAAATCCAGCTGTTTGTTTTAGGAGTGTCTGATATAACACAAGTTTGATATCCAACATTTCTGTGTTCTGCACTTTCTCTGCCGTAGCTGCTCTGCTGTATGATCGCACTAAACTGCGTAGAAATTGCCTATACTGACGGTCAGAAATCTGACTATTTGAACCGTGTTTGATTGTGTGAACCCTTGGGGGTGTTTCAAGGCTGGTATCTTTTCTCGTTCTTTAACACTCTATTGCATTTTCTCATTCTCTTCTCTCTACCTTCCCTCTTTTCTCGCTTCCTTCCGCTCACGTTCTTTCTTGGCGTGGGGGGCCCGTTTGCCTGTGTTGGGGTGCTTGACTCTTTCATCTGAACTTTTGCCTTTCGGGCCACAGAAGCATGCTAGTGGCCCTCTTCCTGACTGAAAATAATCGATCGCAAATGTTCCGTCATGTTTTCCATTTAATTACGTTGCTGCCGTTTTGCTAAAGCCACAGTTTGGTGGTGGAGTTTTAGCTCCTGTTATTTAATTCGTGTCCGTTTAGATCCCAGTTGCCCGTCAAGTTAATTTGATTTCATATCTGATTTCAGTAATTGATGAGGAGGAAAAGGCAAAACAAGGTAAGAGTTTTCCTTTCTTTCTGTTGCTGCTTTAGTGGTGTAGCCTGTCAGTAGCCTGTCAGTAGTCTGTCAGTCGTAAGTCAGTAGCCTTTCTAGGGTTTCCTAAAACCCTGCAGTTAAGAGTTTATTGGGCAAGGAAGGCGAGAGGTCATAACTGCCCCTGACAGCACTGGGGTGGAAGAGTGAAGGGGTGTCAAGCATCTCAGCATGATGACAAACGATGTTTTTTTCTTTTTTTTTTTTTTTGTCATCTCATCTGTTCATAGAAAATCTGTTCAAGTTAAATATAGGGTGGTGTTGGGACTCTCACATGCAGTTGTAGGACATTGCATAATGGTGATGCTCTTGTCAGCGTAACCCCTGTCACTCACTGGCGCCCCCCTCCTGCCCTTCCCTGCAGATAAGCCGGATGACGGAGACGACAAGGCCAAGGTGATCGTGGCGGTGGTGGTGGGCCTCCTAGTGGTGGCAGCCTTGGTGGGCGCCATCTACTGGCTGTACATGAGAAGGAGGTACGTTGTACATTGACCTGAGTTTGCCTAGGGCTTCTTCTTTAAGGGATCGTCGAACCTTTAAAAGCCTACAACCGGCAACGAACATGCCGCGCCTGTCTCCCTTAGGCAAGGCAGCTGGAAGACAGGTGAGGAGGCGGGCACGTCGGAGGAAAGCAAAAAGCTGGAGGAGAACAACCACAGGCCTTAGAGCTCCCTGAGGAGCAGGACATGCAGAGCAGGTGAACGCCCTGGGCCAGCCAGACTGGTGGCTCTGTCTTGGACTACCAATGTTAAGCAAAGGTTCTGTTTGCGCCTTGATAATCTAATACCTTGCTAAAGATCATCTTTAAGGCTTTTGATAAATCACTGACTGCCAGCAGGACTCTTTAACATGTGTTTGAACAGGATTTGCAGAGCTTACTTGTGCATTTTTTTTATCCCATGTATATATTTTTTAAATTACCAGTGCTAGATGGAAGTTGTGTAAATAATCTCTCTCTCCTTCTCTGTCTCTCCCTCCTTCGCTATCTCAGAAGAGGCCTTGTCACACTGACTGTGCTGTACACCTCCACCTGTCCATCATCTGATCCCAGACACCTGATTGGCCGCGGATGCTCCTCTCAGACTGCATATGTGCGCATTACAGAAACCAAAACTTCAAGTAATCCAGACGAAGAGTCCTGACAAAATTCCCCAAGACCATCTTGCATTGTAGAAAGAAAAAAAACCTTGTGTTGTCAGTTTAGTCTGCACTGAGAACTGTTTTTGTTTAGTATGAACTGATTTTGTGTTCCTGGTGAATGCTCTTGTTTTATGTGCATTACTAGTGTGGCAGTTCAGCTTTTCCCCCTCCAGTCTTTTTAGTAGAAAAAATAAATTCACTGTACACTTTTCAGGCCTTTGTAAATATGTCAAAAGTGAGCATGTTCTCTTTGCTCAAAGCTGAGATTACTGTACAATTCAGGTTTAGTTAACGGGGGCTGAGGAATCGCGTCCTCCTGACTTTATCTGCTCCTTGAAGCCTGCTGGATTGTGGAGGGACAAAGACTTCACTGCTGTTACATTCCTCTCAGTTCACATCCTGTTTGTCCTTTCTGTTGGTTGGGTGATCAGTAACACTTTCATCTACTGCCAGCCACATCCAAAATTGTTTTTGATTCATGCAAGTCCATAAGAATTAGCCAAATTATGTTTTCTTGGTGTTATAAGACATATACGAATAGTACTAGTGGTAGTTATAGGGTTCTGTCTCTGTGGGGTGAAGATGATGATGATGATGTGTGCAGTATTGGTAAACGCAGGGGCTTGCAGGGCCCTGGCAAACCCTTCTTTGGCCTTAATGCAAGTTGGTTTTTTTGTCCAGGTTGCTGAAAGCCTTAAAACCCTGTCGAAGGTTTTCCCAGGACGAGGCTTCCGGGGGAAACGCGCTAAACCTAATGAAGGTGGAGCATGTGGAAAACACATTCATTCTAAGTACCAGATAGTGATAGTACCTCCACCTCCCCCAGAAGCTCCATTCATGACTGCAGCCTTTCATTTACTCACATCACCTTTTATTTACTTATTTATTAAGAAAGAACGAATTAAAAAGATAAAAATGTAAAGTTGTGCTCCTCCGTTTTTTGTTTCATCGTCCTGCTTGTTGAGCTGGTGTGGAATTTTCCACTGCAGGATGCCGGTACACACTCGTTCATATCCATCAACACTGATCAGCGCTAGAGGACGTGTTCCAACTGCCTAGGGGAGGGGTTTTCTTCATCCCTTCATCTTCTGAGTTAAATGTCCCACACTGTAGTTTTTGGGCTCGTGATAGATTTAGACATTGTTCTGTTAACTGTGGTCTGAAGAGGTTATGTTGTAAATAGGACTGCTTTTGTGTTTAGCTCATGTTTTGCCTATTTATATTGTGTGAGAATGTGAGCTTTGCTGCACTTCTGTCTGGGCACTAGTTAGGGAACCCCTCCCTCCCACATCTTTAAAATGTACCACTTCCTCCGCAGCACAATAGTTAGGGGAGGCTGTTCGGAGTCACGTAAAACCTGTTCTGTTTGAGTTGTGTTTTTTTTTTTTTTTTTTTATTGTGTCTATGGAGTCCATAAAGGACGTTTTGTTAAGGCACTGAACATTAAAAGTTTTGGGAATAATTGGAAACTTTGTCTCATCCATATGTTTATCCTAAACCATCAGGGCAGCAGTGAAACCAAAGAGGGAAAATGAGAAAAGGCCGCGGCAAGGGTTTGTAAATACTGACTTTTGGTTTTGTACTTTTGTTGAGAATAAAGTGTACATTTTGAAGAAAAGGTTTTGAGTTGTTCTTGCATTGCTTATGCCTTTACACAATTCAATTAAATGTCCATATAATGAAAGTAGAGCACTAAAACAATAGATCATTGTCTCTTGAGACAATTAGGGCAGCAATTGTGTTTTTCATTTTCTTTAGTCTTATATTGTTACAGAAACCCAAATTTAAATGTTTTTGATAATACCTTTATCAATTTACTAACATTAATAAAAGCACAAAACTGGTATTTTTTAAAAGTGACTTGGTCATTTCTATTACCTGTTCAGCTCTGAAAGCTTTTACCAATAACTATTCTTCTAACCCTGAGAAACAAATATCTGCATATCTTTTATAAAGCACACCACACCAAACACTAATAATACTGGCTTTTATAAAACATTTTTCACAAGCACAGATCAAAGTTAACATTACTGAACAATGAAAATAATCTTTTTTTTTTTAAACAAAGTATAAATTAATTGCACAAATTACATGATCCACAAGGCATTTTCCACTAAAAACAGACCAAAAGAATCTCTCAAAACAAAGGGAAAACAAAGGGGAGGACAAAAGCCCGGAGCCTAGAAATGTTCCCACCCTGTGTAAACCTCTCAAAAGGGCTCACTGCTGAAGTCTTGCAAGTTGAAGCAGAGGGAAGAGAGACCAGTGCAAAATGAAGCATGGAGTGAAAGTGTGTTACAGTCCAACCCTGGTGTGGCGAGGGCAGACACTCTCGTCTGGGGGGTTTATGCTCCCAGGATCTGGAGGACCAATTCAAATAATCAGCTCTAGTGAAGTAATGGTTACTCGTTAAATTTTTCTTAACCTTAGATGCGGGGGGGGGGGGCGGGCTGGGAATGCATTTTTCACTGCTACAAACTTTGAAGACAAAGGGGAAAAAAAAAAAGAACGTGCATTTGATTTTCAGCTAAAAAAAAAGAAAAGTATCTTGCAGGAGGAACATGGTCTCAGAAAGACGACAGAAGTTCAGCACATTTTCCCCTCACTGAACCAGTGTCAGACAACCAGCTGGAACACAATCAGCTGGAATACAACAGCCTTTATGATGTAACTTCTTTATGGCTGTTAAACCAATAAGACATGCCACTTAAATCAGTCGGCTTTTTAAAGAGCGGGGCTCCCATTGGTTCAAGAGCCCAATGTCCCGCCCACAGGGTCGAGCTCGGCCATTCAGAAGCCTTTCGTTGGACTGCTGAAGGGGCAAAAATGGGACTGAGCACGTGCAGTGTAAGCAGAAAGTCCAAAGAAACACAAAGCCTTAATGAGGAATTACCACAACAGGCCTTCTGTGCTACTGCAATGCTAGACAAACATTTGTTCATTTACCAAGCTCTGGTTTGAGCAAAATCATTGTACCAATGTTTTGGAAACTCCTTCCTAGCATTTATCGTTGGCTAGATTTTACCAAGTGCTCTGTGCTACTGTCTTAAGTAGGAGAAAGCAAAAAGCCCCCAAGGCTCTACACAACACCATGTTGCACTGGACAGCCCCACAGGAATGCTGGACGGCCCCTTCTCTGGGTGAAAATGAGCTTAAAAGTAATAGCCCAGGTACAAATGAAGAACCAAGAGGAGAACCAAGAACCAAAAAAAAGGTGTGATTCCTATCATACCAGACTTGAAAGGAAGAATTCGGAGAAATGTAGCTAATATAGAAAAAACGGAACATTATATGATCTGAAATGATTGTTTAACATGCCTGTAATGTGTAATTTAAGTTTGTGAAGGTGATTTAAGATTGTGAAATGATTAGTACTTTAGATGATCAAAAGTAACCCAGATTGAATGGAACTCAGTGGGAGTATTTCTCAGTATGGGCAGTCTGGAAGAGGAGAGGAGAGGAGAGGAGAGGAGAGGAGAGGAGAGGAGAGGAGAGGGGGGGTGGGCTGAGGTGGAGGCACTTTCTCTTGCATAGCCGAAAGCAAAATCCCATCCTCTTCATCAACTGGATGGAAATGTCTAGTATGGAATTTGTGTTGATTGTACAATTTCAGAATACAGCAGTGGAGAGCAAACTACAGTCCTGATGGAAAAATCTCTCTCTCTCTCTCCCTCTCTTACACTCTCTCTCTCTCACACACACTCTCTCTCACCCTCATAGAGAGGATTGAGCCTGATTATAGCTCTGCAAAACGGCTGCTCTCACTTTAAACTGCCAAGCTGAGAGGCGATGTGCGTCACTAAAGGAAGCACTCTCCTCTTCAGGCTGGTAGAGCTCGACTGTTTCCAGATCAGTGCTCAGACGAAGGCAAAGGCAATACCTTGTGCAGTCCAATGTGCAACTTATCCGGTCACTGTGAAATCAAAGAGATCGGACAAAAACAGATCTGTTAAACTGCAGAAGTGTGTGTGTGTGTGTGTGTGTGTGTGTGTGTGTGTTAGGCTTGTAGCAGCAACAGCACAGCTGGCAGGACAGGTGACATAAGCTGGCATCACAATTGGCAACAGTTTGAGGGGGCTGTGGGGGTTTGTGCCTTGATGTTTTCATTTTAGCCAGTTTGACTCCAACACTCGGAGCCACATGAAAGGACTGCAGCTCCTCTCCTAAAGTGAACTGAAACGGAGTGGAGAGGGAGCCAGCAGGTGGCAGCAGTGAGCCACCACGTGCCACAGCACTGTAAACACAAGGCCTTTTTCACAGGTTTCGTTTTTTTTTTTTTCCCCACGCGTCATCTCTCCTCCTGGGAGCTGCGCCCAGCCAGGGCTGAAAGCAGGGCCACGCCCCTCTCTCCCTCGGGGTCGCAGGGTCAGGGGCCGCAGCGGCCCCTCGACGGCCGGCCTCTCACACAGCAGGGTCGGGCGGTGGCTGGGCCGGCGTTGGCCTACAGGTTCAGTCTCGGGGCCACCAGTGCGAATTCACGCAAAATGTTCCGCGCCACATCCACTTTGTTTTGGGCGATCATCAGAGCCCGCTTGACGTCGTCGAACGAGTAACCCTCGCCCATCAGCTTGGCGATCTTGCCGTCCAGGTTCTCTTGGGAGGATTCCGGCGGCCTCCTGTGCTGGATCTCGGGAGGGGTCTTCCTGGGGAAGGGCTTAGGTGGCCGAGCAGGTGCCTGCACACAATCCCCAGCCACTGGCAAACAGGAAATGAAGTTATGCTCCATTAAACAGATCATAAAGAACGAATGAGACCAATCAGCTCTAATTCATCTCTAACTCCCCAAGGCACCAAGAGCATTACTCTCACATAGTTAATAATTCAGAAAGCCTGCCTTTATCTGCACTAATGGTTTAACTAGGGCCCAAACACAATGCGCTACATGACAACAGCACATCAGTGGTGCAGTATGTAATATATTCTATGTAATTGTCCATTCTATAATGCATCATGACCAGTATATTTCCAGGACATTGACATACTTATTGCAGGAGGCAGCTGGTCGTACTCTTGCGAGGTCTTGACTGCTGATGTCACATTTTCTGTCTGTCTCCGAACAGGGGGGAGGGGGGTGGACCCAGAAAGAACATCCAGGAAGGCATCTACACACACACACACACACACACACACACACACACACACACACACAAAATAAGACTGCCCTACTTAGAGTTCCTTATTTCAGAAAGCCCTGCAGAGCTCATTATATGTAGAACAAGCAGAACCTGGACTAGGGAAGAGGCTCAAGCGTACACACCTGGGTTGAGGAGGACGTGGTCGTGTCCAGACGCAGGACGAGCTGGCCTGGAGCAGGACGGAGAAGAGGACATGTCCGGAAAGCTGTGTCGGACCGGGGGAGGGGGAGGGGCTTGTGTGGGCGGCGCCGAGCCAAACGGGTCATCTGCTGGGGATGCTGGAACAGAGTGGAAATCAACCGAGGCTTTAAATAAAAAAAACTGAATTTCTTCATTCTAACCACTAGATGGGGACAAAACACTAAACTAGAACCATCACAGCAATACCATCAATAATGAATGCGACTTGGAATCTTTCAACATAGCGTCTAAATATTGTTTATGTTACCAAGATATTGGCAATTCAAATTTGAGACGCTAAATTTAAATGCCTATGAAAGGCTGACAGATTTCTTTAGGAATCACATTTTCAGATAAACAGTGAGATTCATTAGTAAATGGGCCACTGCACCCAAAACTCAATCAGAAATCAGCATCTGGAACATAAATGTAATGTAGATGAATCACACTGTTTTTGGTCAGCAGTTTATCCAACAAAATATTAATGAAGGCACTTACAAAAGAGACGCCCACACAGCGACAGATGTGTATGCATAAACAAACACACACTCTGTGTGTGTTTTAGCCAGTTTCTAAAAAGTGCTATGCATGCATTGCATACTGAGAAACAGATCGTTTTACCCCAACATAAACACCTTTATTAAACTTAAGATAATGTACAGCCATCCAAACAGCTTAAATTAACTTACAAAACTACCCACACCACACTACAAAACAACAAACAACGTCAAATGTCAAATCACAGACCTGCACACATCAGTACGTTAATAAAACAAACACAGCGGCCAATCAGCTGCTGTCCCTGAGCAGAAAGCCGGGTCATTGGCTACCTTGAGGGGGCAGTAGAATGTCATAGTCGGATGGTGTCCTGTTGTTGTGAAGGGGGCACTGTGTAGCCCGCACACCACCCAAGCATGAATCAAAGCCACCTGAGAAAGAGACACCACCAGGTCAACATTGATGTGAGACCCTCTCCAACTCAGAAAGGGTGTTGTGGCAGGCTTCACTTGAGCTCCAACTGCCTTAACTGTGGTCGCGAGCCTTACTGTGGTCGCGAGTCTTACTGTGGTCGTGAGCCTTCGGCTTCTTGCGCTCTGACGTTTGATCCAAGGAGCCGTCCTCCAGGGATCCGTTCTCCGTTCCCCTTCAGAATGAGAAAACGAGTGCGTTTATTATGCAAGTTGGTGCATGTATGTGTGTGTGTGCGTGTGTATGTGTGAGTACATACCTATTAGGAATGCGGACAGGGATGCACACTGGAGGCTGTGTGATGCAGGCAGGGTGGGATGTCGGGACCTGGTACTCCTCGTCTGTCCTCTCCACACCTCCCCTCATCCTGTCCCAGCACGACCCACTGAACGGGTTGTGAAGCCTGGACACACACACACGCGCACACACACGTCAGTCAGGTGGCACGAACACAGCCACTGGCAGCCCACGGTCATTAACTTCAGCATGTTACCATCAATACAATTCACAGGACCAGTATATAAGCAGTCAGTACAGTTATCTAACTGGTACTCTGTGCTCCAGGCCAAGTGCTGCATGCTAAAACAGGAAGCAGGATGAAGCTAAGGAGGGCGTGGTGTAACAGGACAGTGTTTTTAAAAAACGACGTCATCCGAGCAGCGTGAAACGCTCCAGCTCGTTCGACGCACGGCGGGTGTGTGTTAGTGTGAGATCATCGCCGCTTTGATGGCGTCAGGTGATGGAAGCAGGCACGTACGCAAACTTCCATCTGAACTACAAAACTAAATGCGCAGGATGAAAACAAGCAAAGCGTTACCTGTCGGACGCTAGTTAATGCTAGTGAACTCAAAAGACCATCGCTCTGCTTTCTGGATCTTCACAGGTGGATTTCCATCAGCTTTTACCCAGGCTCTCTTAGATTAGCAAATTAGCAAATACAAGCAAACCTAACAAATGGACAACTAACACACACACAAACGCAAAGCTGCACTAACAAGGGTAAATACTGAACCTCTTAGCACACATTCTTCAGAAAAAGGTCACAGCCAGAACATGCTGCGTACAAAGGCGTTGCCATTACTTCCGTCACCACCAGAGGGCGAGCTAAACACTTAGAACGAGACGATTCCAAGCCGCCTCCACACTCGGGCAGCTATGAATCAGAACGCAAAGCGAGCAGGGTGGTTCATTTTGTCAGTAAGTAACGTCAGGCCATTTATAAAGTTAGCTACATTTTCCACATCTTCAACATCACTCAGCCCAAGTAATGCTAAAACAATGAGACAGAGAGAGAGGGTGTTCGAGGGAGAGGGAGAGTGAGTGAGGGAGTGAGTGAGTGAGGGAGTGAGTGAGGGAGTGAGTAAGAGTACACACAGGTCCTGGGCAGATGTGTTGTTTTTTTTGTTTGTTTTTTTTTTTCTTTGCTAAGGTGGAAAAGTGTGTGGATATGCAAGCTGTTCATTACAAAGAATCCAGTGTGCTCTGAGCCAGCGTAGTGTGCACAGCTGTACTTTAGCCTCTAGCCACACAAACACACACACACACACACCTACATACAAATGCAAACCTGTACCCTACTCACAATTACCCACTCCACTCCACGGCTTCCCCGCCAATCCATAAACCACGTGATGTCTGTCCTGCAGCAGCACCCTGCCCCGCTGTCCTGAGCGGGACACACTCGAGGTGGGTCTGCTTAGAGACTTCTCTAGTCATCCTGGATCACAACACCCACTTTATCACGCAGATGACACAGACGTGCCGTTAACGTTTCAACGCTGCACTGGGTAAAGCTCGGAATAGTTCAGTAAGACAGTATTGTTTGATCTGCATTAACCACATTCTCTCTCTTGAAGCGTTTACATCTTTGGGAACCGACTGTACCTGTGACACTAGGAACGTTTGATGTCACAGAGACAAGTCAAGGAAATATTGTGTTTTGAAGAAAAAAAGGCTTTTATTGAAGAATCAAAAGATGAAAAACCCCCTTTGGTTACCATGGTGAACTTTGGGGGTTAGGTGCAAACAGAGCGTTGTTAATCTAGAGAGAAGTACAAAAATACTAATCACCGTGCATGTGTGTGTAAACATACTAATCACTGTGCGTGTGTGTGTAAAAATACTAATCACCGTGCACGTGTGTAAAAATTTGCAGATTTATTTTTTTATTTATTTTTTAGCATTTTTAGTGCATAATTCAGCAACTTTTAGCATTATTAGTGCAACTGACAAAAAGCCACAAACACAAGGTGTTGACGAACACAAACTCAACACCTCATGAGAACCACAATAAGATGATGAACACACAGTTTCACGGAGATAATGAATACAACAATGAAATGCTCCAGGCAGCTGTTACACAACATTATACAAAAGTTGTAAGCAAAGGAGATCTAGACGGAGATGTTAGATTACATGTAATGTATGGTTCAGTACGGGAAAGAGAGTACGGAAATACACGGCAGAGGCAGTGAGAGAGAGGAAGATGGAGTTGGTTATGAATGATGAGGTGTTGATTTAAAGGTCACAGCAGGTCACAGCAGGTCCAGCTCATACTGTGTGTGTGTGTGTGTGTGTGTGTGTGTGTGGGGGGAGGTCCTCAGGAACTCACCTCTGGTTGCTGCTGCTAGTGAGAACAGGTGGGGGAGGAGAATGGCGAAGAGGAGGCACATCGTACTCATCAGAGGGAAAAAAGCCATTGGAGAGGGGCTGCAGAGAGACGCGAGAGCAAGACTCATCATCATCATCAAGACCCACAGATGGACTCAACGTCTTCAGATAAATTCACACCAGCTCAGTGATGCGTTTATGTATATATGAATAGTCCCTGACGGTCTGTGACATACCCTATACCCTAGGGTAATAAATACCCTAGTCTACCCTATACCCTAGGGTAATAAATACCCTAGTCTACCCTATACCCTAGGGTAATAAATACCCTAGCCTTCTTCTGGACGTTGGAGCTGATATTTAACATCCAGTATCCATGGTGAGAGTATTTGCATTCTAGAATGTGAACCTGCCCTAAAGACCTCCTGCGTGTGTGTGTGTGGGTGTGTGTGTACAGCATGTATGTATGTGTGTGTGTGTGTGTGCGCAGTGCATGTGCTGTTGGCTCCACAGTCACACACTGATGCTGGAGCTACTGCCTCTACACCACTTCAACAAGTACTGAAGTGTGATGTAGACATGTCACTTGCTGTAGCAAAAACTACTACACATGCATGTCTGGACTGAACCTGTCACTTTACACACTCACACGGACACCAGACATGCTCACACACGTACACACACACACAGACAGACACAGACAGACACAGACGCTCACACACACCGTGCTGAAATGCTTGTGGTCCTGTAGTGATTTTAATGAGATTTCCACTTCAGTTCTGCTTTCAAATGTTACACTGGCACAAAGAAAACCCTGTACTACTGCTAAAAGACAACATGACACACACACACACACACACACACACACACACACACACACACACACACACACTTTCCCTCAGGAACTGCTCTAAAATATGGGCACTAGAGCCCCTATTTAATACATAATCCCCAAATCCCACTGAATTGCTAGGAGTTTGTGTGTGTGTGTGTGTGTGTGTGTGTGTGTGTGTTCTCTTTTTTGGTCTATTTAACACAGAAGCACATGCAAGCAGAAGAACACAGCACATGTTAGGGGACCAAGGCTAAATGTGTCACCAAACAATTGTGCCTGTTCCTGTGTGTGTGTGTGTGTGTGTGTGTGTGTGTGTGTGTGTGTGTTAGAGTCAATAATTGGGCGGGAGGAACTTGTTAATTTGTGTTTTAATTGTCCTCACAAAGAGACAGCTCCTCTGACATACACAACAGGAAAAACCAAGACCAACTCACCACGGATCCAAAACTCAAGGCTTACAGGAATGCAAACACTGTCACTGTTGCTTAGTAACAGATACTAGCAAAAATGAGTATTGTACGCTCAAAATAGAATTGCAAAAGAACAGCAAATCGACAGGCACCGGCGCTCCAGCTGCTTCCGCGGCATTACCATCCAACCTTTTGTTTATTTAAGGCACCTTCTTATCAGATGTGGTAGAGGGCTTATCTATGGGAAGCTTGCAGCTTGTGCCAGGGGTCCAAGTTTGTGCGTGTGCGCAGGCCTCACCTTGCTACAGTCCGGGTGTGCATCCAGTCTGGTGCCGGCTCGGCCGACGCCCACCAGCTCGGCGGCGTTGCAGCTCAGGGGTCTCCCGTTGACGTGAGAAGGGGTGACATGGGCGATCTTGGGCGATCGCTCGGGCCCAGCCCTGCCGTCACCCAGCACGACGCTGTCCTTCGGGCTCCAGGCATCCAGGGGCGGCGCCGGGTCTCGGGGCAGTCCCGAGGTGGGCGTGGCCAGCCAGCTGGCCCGCCCCTCGGGGGGGATGGGAGGTGGCCGCTCGGGGGGAGGGGGAGGAGGTGGGTCTCTCTGAGGGGGTGGAGGTGCGGGAAGGGGCTTGTCCTGTTTTCGAGACACTCCCGGCGAGGACTGGGGCGAGACAAAGCAGAGACAGGGACTCAGAACCCGTCCCAGACACGCGAGCTGCATTTAGAACCAGGATCCTGGCTTCAAATTAGAAACAGTACCACATTTAGACTCAAGAGTGCCACTGAGAATTGGAAAGACAGACCAGTGCCGCACAGACCTTGGGCGAGCCGGTGGGACTGGCGGCGGGCGAGCGGATCACGCCCTTGTGAATGAGGTCGAGGCGGGGAGGCACCGGCGGCAAGAGGTGCTGAAGGCCCGCGTGGTCTAGCACCGGTTTCCTCCGCTGGCTGACTGGCGAGGAGCTGGGCGACATCACTGGGGAATTCTGCAAGTCTGCGCACTGAGAGCCACAAAGAGACCAGACCGCTGGTTACACAGCGCCACAACAGGGGCTCAGTCGAGACTCGGCTGGCAGGGTCAGTGAACAAAGCACCTGTGCAGGGGAGGGGGGGGAGGGGATCTCCTCAACTCTTAGAGAGGATGGCAAACAGGATAACCAGGGTCCGATCTCTGCTGACAGGGCGGCTCACGCCAACGTAGGTGGAGAACATAACGTCTTCCGCTCTGGGCTGAGCTCGGAGGGCCGCCGAGGGAGGCGTTTGAAGTGAGACACGGTGAGGAGAGGCTCACAGGGGGCAGGAGGGCAAGAGGGAGCAGATCCGGCGTGCTGCCCAGAAGCAGCAGATGCAGCACAGGCATGTAACCGGCAGAGATCGGGAGGGGTCATTTAGACTGCAAGGCTTTTGGCAGTTTCACTGCTGGGGGAGAGGCCTGGTTCTCACGACATGCTGTCTCGCATCGAAACAGACTGCGATCATTTTGCACATCCAGTCTAAGCTTTGGGCTATAATAACAACACGCCTGCCTGCTGTCAGACTTTAACCTGTGCCAAACAAACTGGCCTGCAGAGTGGCTCAACCGGCAGCTAAGGTTTCAGGAAGCTCCGTGTTCATGGCCGTGGTGTGGACAGGTCGGGGGGGGGGGTGTGGCAAAGGAGGTCTGGGGGCGTGGCAAGGGAGGTATGTGGGCGTGTGCTGAACCTTGCTTGCCTTCCTAATGCTGGCCAGGCCGTTCATGACCAGCGCATCGTCTCGGTCGTCCTCATCGTCCACATCCAGCATGGGTGAGCTGAACTGCTCCAGGAAGAAGCACTTGGCGCCCTCATTACGAGGGTCGAACGGGTCCACGATGATCGGTTCCGTGCCCTTGATCTCGCATCGGCAGAATGGGCAACCCTGGCCGTCCGACTCCTGTAGAGAGGAGGGGTGTTACACACACACACACACACACACACACACACACACAAACAGACCCATGTAAAAACACGCATGCCAAACATTTAAACAGAAGTAAAAGTTCCTCAAATGGGTCGTCATTCTTTCGCCAGGGACTGACACAAGCATGTTCACGCAGAGACACAGTCTCACATATGCATTGTGTGTGCGTGTACATGCGCACGCACTCACACAAACACCCCAGAGGTTCCACCCTGCTTATTTGTTTAAAGCAGTAAACAAGACCCTGGTGTGGCAGCAGCTCCTCTGCATGAGGAAGTGGTTTCCAGAGCCAATCAGGTGGCAAGAACAGCAGAGCGGTGCAGATGGAGAACACATGCTTCCATCAGAGCCTGATCGGCGAGCTCTCGACCCACAACCACCCTCCTGCTTTTAAACCACCACTTGCAGGCGGCTAAACCGAACACGCGCACAATAAAAGGAAGGCGGGTGGGGGTGGGTGGGGGCATTCGTCTTTCATTTCCTCTACTTATACTCTCCCAATCAAAGAGTGTCAATATTTACTAGAACAAAAGAGGAGCACAGTCACCATCTGGCGGGGGACTTGCAAGAGGCATCAAAGCATTTGAAAACTAATACTAATTAGACTTACAGCCAGAGAGAAAGAGAGCTCTTCATGATATATCCCCGTTACAGCTGGCCCAAAAAAAAAGAGGAACAGGATGCTTCCAGAACAAGGACAAGA
>JAOYMR010000014.1:4286267-4300173 GCA_025802075.1 Tenebrosternarchus preto | reverse complement strand
GTGATGCCTGACGCAGGAGAGACCTGCAAATTCTGACAACAAGCACAATTTGAAGAAAAATCGCACTTCACACGGACGGCCACTTCAACAGCCAGGGGCCTCGAGGGGTTTAGGTCACTGGATCCGCCGCACAGACCAAAGGCGTCATGCCGTGTTGTGCGTTTGGAAGAGAAGGGGCATGAGGACATGAGTAATCGGGGCTTCCTTGGTGATCCCCCCTGCTTTGTTATGGCAGTAGAATGGCTCTCAAGAGGAAGCACAGTGGAGAATCCTGCCGCTGGGTCTCACACGTCTTTCTGATTGGCCCAGACTCTCGTACTACATATACATGTTCTTACTCAGCAAGCGTGAGCAAGCTCTTTCTCACAAGCACACTTTGGATTGAAGAGGTCCTTGTTTACTGGAGCTTTTCATGTGAGTGGGCTCACATAAGCTTACTAAAACACACAGGCATCGAGGTTCTTTCTACACAGGGCAAACACTAATATGAAACATGTAATACTTAAATTGACTAAATAATACACCACCATCATAAATTGGCTACTGCACATATTCATCCCCTGGATGTGCCTTAAAGACCACGAGTTAATAAGAGCCGAGTTTCTTTTTGGTTTAATATTTTTATGAGGTACCAACAGAAATCTCAACAGAGTCTTCAGGGATGGTTCTCTGGATTAACCCTGGTCTGAATCTAAAAAGGATTTTCAAAATGCACTTAACATAAACGGCTAAACTGACAAAACAGGTTCAGGCCATCTAAGGTAATTAAGACAACGTAGGCAGGGGACCAGCAGGTCTCTTCTGTCCCTAGGAGAGGCTGGGATCCCCCAGTTCTGGGCATCTCTGCTTCAGCGAAGCACCAACAGGCCCTGCCACACTGCTGTTTTTGGCCATGACCACCAGGCTCTTTCCTGTAACATTAGCGCATCACGAACTGCCTCCTCCTCCTCCTGAAATCGCTGCTTGTCCTGATTCAGCTACCTTTTCAGGGTAAAAGCACCAGCCTGTGCGTGTTCTGGAAAAGATCCAGGAAAAAGGGCTTCCCCCGACCTGACCCTCCTCTCCTTCACCGCAGTAATACATCCACTTTTCCACTGACCCTGCTGCTCAGTTTATAGACCTTTAAAAGCTCCTGGCAGCTAACAGTCCTCTCAGCAGAACTGGACTTTTCTCACTCCGTGCCGCGATTCGGCGCGAGACAAGCCCCTGCCAAAACGCTCAGGGAAGAAACAGCGACATGAAGAGCGCATGAAGGACGCCGTTACGTTACTTCCTGTTACTTCCTTTTACTTCCTGCACAGGTGTCTGTGTCCACAGCGATACTACAAGCACGCAGTACACAGGGCGAGTCAGATCTTCTGGGGAAGAAGCTTCTTTCTGCCTGCAAAGCAGAATAACTGAGCTCAAGATTGACCTTAACCACAGAAGTCAGATCTACATTAGCAGAAGTGAAGCTGGAGAAAAGTAGGATCTGCATTTATTGGTGGTGAATATTAACGAGCTCAGCAGACAGGGTTGGTTTGTACCTTTTAATAAAGTGAAGTGTTACTGCAGGTTGTTGCCCATTCTAAACAAGACAAGTCTTTCATGAGTAACAGGAAGAGGAACGAACACAAAACACAGCATGTTAAACCGAGCAGCTCTAGAAACCAGGGGGCATTGTGGGTCATAGCTGCATTCTCCATGATCAAAATGTTCTGTGATCGATACATACAGGAACAGGAACACACACACACACACACACACACACACACACACACACACACACACATACACACACACAAGGACTCGGAGAAAAATATGCATATTGTATATGGCCGAGCTGTGGTGTTGGTTCCTGTTGAAGAACGCGAGCAGCGATAAAACGGGGAGAGTGCTTTCTGGTTCGTTGTTACTGAAGCAGTAAAACAAGGAGAGCGCTTCCTGGTTCCTGGTGTGAAGTTACTGAAGCCGTGCCGATCCTTCGTTGACGGCTTTAAGAAGCGGGCTTAAGGCGAGTTCAAATGCACATTCTAGAGGCGCTTGGGCGTAGCCAGAGAGCAGAGGAAAGCCGGCCCTTGGGCTCCCTCCATCCTCCCCTGTAGGGATGAAGCAGAGGTGCTCCCTCCTCCCGTACATCTCTCCCAGTCCCTCCTGTCGTCTCTGTCTCTATTCCCGTAATGAAGCTCTTTATGACCCGCTGCACTCATAGCAGATCAATATGGGCCTTATCTGTGTGTGTGTGCGCGTGTGTTCGTGCACGTGTGCGTGTGTGTGTGCACGCGTGTGTGTGCAGCTGGAGGTTCTCTTGTACTCAGGAGAAAGTACACCATGCTCAATCTACGCTGTAACTTAATTTAAAATATCTGCGGAATAAAGCAGTCTAATTAACCTAATTAAAAACGAAGTTATCAAAGGTGCACCAGGGGCTTCTTCAGAGATTTAAAGAACAAAGTAGTTGAATTATTGAAAAGAGCAGCATACTAAAAGACACTAAATTACACTTTCCCTTCTGAAACAGCCTGAAGGGCTGAAACAGGAAGTGTGTTCACCTAGGGTTAGAGGTCAGTCAAGAGCGTTCGTCGTTCTTAAAAGACATTATAAATGCTTGCGATTGTTAGCGTGCAGACTAAACATAATAGCGCACTCCGAGTGGCGGATCTTTCACTGCGAGTGGCAGATGAAAGCCAGATTTGAGGGGCAGCCAGAGGGAGCGCTGCGAAGGGAAGAGTTACGCATGCTGCCGTTGAGCGAATCTCAGGCTAATCGGGAAGGCAACCGTCGTGCCATAGAGCCGAGCAGTTTCCATGGCGCCGCTCGCGTCGTCGTCCAATGATAACGCCACCCCAGCAGGTCGCCTAGCGCAAACATCAACACTGCCATCATGGCATGAGAAGAGCTTGCTCCTGTGAAGTGGGGGTCTTTAAACTGAGCACACTCTGTTGTACACAATAAAAAAAATGTAAATAACTAGCTTGGGCAAAACTTGCTCTAGACAAAATTACACTGAACTGTAGTGAACTGAACTGCTGTCTGGAAGGATTCTTGTGAGACGGAGTTCACTTATTTCCATGTGTGTGGTGTACAACATGGAACCTGAAATCTGTAGACTGGTGTGCGTGTATACACATGAGTATATGTAAGTGTGTGTGTGGGGGGGGGGATTTCCTTAATGCATCATGTGATCATTGAGAGGGAGGGACATACTGAGGTATAGCAGGGCTGCATACACACACACCCCACAATAAATCAAACTTGTCAGCCAGACTCCCAGCGGACCAGCGCCACACAAAAGACAATTCACATATGGACATCCACGAAACACTGCCAGACAATGGACATGGGCCCCCTCTCCTTCAACCTTCCCCCCCTCCCAGACCAGCCCTGCTCCTCACCGCACATCTGCCAACAGGAATCCAGCCAATCTACAGCTGACATGAAATAGCAATGAA
This sequence comes from Tenebrosternarchus preto, assembly GCA_025802075.1. Taxonomy (NCBI): domain Eukaryota; kingdom Metazoa; phylum Chordata; class Actinopteri; order Gymnotiformes; family Apteronotidae; genus Tenebrosternarchus; species Tenebrosternarchus preto. Next base: position 4,296,742 of record JAOYMR010000014.1, on the reverse strand, counting down.
AATGGCAGTGAAAAAGGTCACAAAGGCCCATTCTCTCATCTCCTCTCCCACTTCTGCCCTAAAGACTCGGTCAGCCTGGCAGGCGTCGCTATCGATTTGCCTTTAGATGGGCTGAACACACTTTGTGGCCTATTCGGTAAGAGACAGCTAATGGACGTGGACATGCCGAGACCCTGCGAGACATTCGGAGACGGATGGGTGTCCAGGCAGAACTCTGGTTTGAGGATGTTGTTCATATTGCTAGGGGCAATGCGACAGGTGCTCAGTCTGAACTCCTACAGCCCTCACTCTTGACTGGAGTGAAAGTGTACAAGAACACAAGGATCAGACCTCCAGAGAGTGAAAAAGGGTGACCGCAGGAGAGATGGTTAACAAGATAGAGTCGAGAAAGAGACATCTATGTACAACGTTTCCAAATAATCTCGACCAAAGCTTGCTTGCCACACCTGGGCAGGGGAAAACGCAGGCTGGAGAAGAGTTCTCTCGCTCTCAACCACCTGGAAGGCAGGAAGGTGTGTACATTTATTGTACGTGTCCGTCTCAAAGTAGAAGAAATCGTGTGTGGGGTGATAAGAGGGAATAAGCAAAAAGAAAACACATGAGCAGGATGTAACTGGATTGGCCCCCTCCATTCCTGCATTTACTCTCTCCACTCCCAGAAACATCCAACGTCTGGAGCGAGAGCAAGGAGCAAAAGGTCACCTACTGGGAGAGCCTCTCGACCAGTGAAGCTCCTCTGCCCTGCCGTATGCACCTCAACACCTCTGCTCCAAGCTGGTCCAGACATCCGGCGAGCCAGAAACCTCACACATGGACCTGGGCTCTCGTCTCCGACTCGTCTTATTTCGTAGCCCTACAGGAACCAGTAACGGCGAGAGGGAAATCGGTCGAGGTGACGTGTTGCTCCCGGGCCGTCGCCTGTTGTCCAGTGGAAGCGGAAGTGGAGAAATTACGGGCTTTATTCAAACACGACCCTGGAGACGTTAAAACACAACGCCGTCACCACCTCCGCGGGACGAACGAAGAGAGGAAACCCGGCCCTCGGCGTGAGAGGAGACACAGCTCACAGTCGTAGGGGGATGAAAGAGAGAGAGAAGAAACAGAAAAATCACTGGTGGGTGAAAAAGAGAGGGAGGGAAAGAGGGCAAAACATCTGGTTGCCGGGCGCTTATTTCAGTGTTGTTTGAACTTCACTGTGTTGGGGCATGCGTGAGTGTGTTAGATACAGCTGTGGGGGAGGGAGGCGGAGTAGTGGGGTGTGGAGAGGAGAGAGGGGGGTCCATTTGGGAAACAGGCTCTTAGATGAGGGAGGCCATAGTTTCCTTTCATCTGTCCTGGGGTCAATGAACTCTGAAGGCCCTGGAGCTCCAGTCTGTAAATAACTCAAATTAACAACCATCAGAGCTGCACCACACAGCCTGAAAAAGTCCCCTCGAAAAAAGAAACAAAAAAAAAAAAAAAAGAGAAAAATTAAAAGAAAGAAAAGGACAGGGAGTGAGCAGCACTGCATCATGCGTGTTAAACATGGTTCAAAATGGCGGCTCAGGTGACACTTCACAATCGAGGCTGAAATGCACAGCTTTCATGGAAACTCGAGGCCTGTGAAAGATGCTAGTACCAAGCTTCCCATCCACAAAAAAACAGAAAGAGCAGATAACAGGCATCTAAGTAGTACTGGTGCTTCAAGTCGACACAATTTGTCCCGATTATTCACGAGGACGGCAGCCAACAAGGTCTTGAACGTGTGGGATGACTTGTGTAGTTTCATATCCACCACTTTTTTTTTCCAGTCTCATCTGTACTTCCGTTTCTTGTTGTATGACCCCCCCGGTCCAAAGCTGAGAGCATTTCAGCGACTGCATAGAATCAAACACAGCAAAAAGTGCTAAAAGGTACATTCACTCTAGACTCTTTACCTCTCTTACTAATGTCAAACTGTCAAACTACATAACAAGGTCTGGCATGTTGTTAGCATCAGACAACAACATTTTATTATATCCATTTTTTCTGTTTTGTAAAATATTGGACAATATCCCAGAATTTGGCGATATTCGTCAGAGAGCAGGCTGCGATGAAGCCGGGAGGCCGTCACAGACACCGGCGTGCCTCAGTCGGGTTCAGCCCACACAGCACACGACCGGCTCAGCACTACACATCATCGGTGCAGGAAGGGTCCAGCACAAGCTTCCAGCCATGCTCTGCTTTCCTTTGAAAATGTCACTTCTAAGCGTTTCAAAGAAACTTTCATTATTTCATTTACTAAAACCAAAGCTGGGTAAATAAATGCAAAACCGTCTGCCTGTAAATGGATAATGACGTTCCTTTATTCATCACGTTGTCCGTGAGTGTAAAGCAGGAATTCTAATAATGCAGTTATTAGGTGTAGCATCGTGGATTAAAAAAAAGAAAGACCGAGTGTCCTGGACTTTACAAAGGTTAACACAGGCAGTCAACTCCAGATTAATATTTTACATGAAATAAATGCACTTGGAAAAAGGAGCACAAACTTCCTGCCCAATAACAAACTGCAGGTTTAAAACCTTTCATGGAAACACTGATTTTGAAATACAGCAGCATATAATATAATTAACTCTGCAGAACAATTACTCAATACATTTTTACTCACAGATCACAAATCATTCTTTTGAACAATTTCCCAGAAAATACAGTTTTTCTGACTTCTCATTGCTTAGGAAGTAAAGCCTGTCTGGTTTCGATTTTGTTTCTTTTTTTGGAAGCAATGCTTTAACAAAAAAGGGGCATTACACATGCTATACGTTATAAAGAGCAGGTAAAACAAATGTTTACGTTTCTTTGTTTTATGCAAATATGAAAAACATTAGTTTTTTTTTTTTTGTCCAATGGTTATTCATCATAAACATCATGAACCAATTAGAGGTTACTGCAGTTCATTTTGAAGCAGAAAAAGCACCTGAACCTCTTCTATTCAAAGCCCGAGAAGAGCTCATATACAGTCTATTCCTATAAAGTTCATATGGTGGCTATTATCTTATTAAGTGTGTGCAGGAGCCCCAGGCCTGGCTGTCCATCCTCAGCCTGTGGAGGAGTTGCTGCTCGTGTGGATCGAGGTGAAGCTGAATCGGTGCTGTAGCGGCGGGGCGTTCCGTAACGTGTTCGGCCTTCACCGTTTACCCGCAGCAGACGATCTACGGTCCGGAAGGCGGGCGTGTTCGTCCCTGCGAGTAGAGCCGGGACCTCACCACGGCACAGCCGGATGCTAGACCCACCCCGTGCCCACCGAAGATCAGACAGACACCACGCAGTAACGTGCTGTTTAGCTAAAGTGTGCTAGATAGTTAATGCCAGGCCTTTAAGGTAAAAAGGTAGGGGGCACTTGAAAACACCATTTCTCTCCTAAGGTATTAAAAGATCTTCTGTTTGACCTCGCAGGCCAATCGTACAGTAGGCCTGTGTGTCTATACAGGCATTCGAGGTGTTGTGGTCTGGTTGCAGAATAAACTAGTGGGAGGGAGGTGTCAAAAACACCTGGCAAAGAAGAACGCAGGAACTTTTCAAAAGACCATGAAGAAATGGCCCAACCTGCAACAACCTTGCAGTCAATCAGTCGAAAGCGAGTTGGGTTGAATTTACAGGGAAGTGCATGATAACCGATGGCAACCGCTACACAGGCAGCCGAGTGCATTAGCTAGACGATGTCCGTCTCGCCGGGGGAGTAAAAATCCTCCCTCACACTCCACTTGCGGAGTCCCACAGAGGCCAGAGAAGACCAGACATCACGTCGTCCCATTATCTGCAGAAGCAGTACACAGAGAGCTCGATTTGGCAGGTTGGCCATGGCTGCAGTGAGAAGGTAGAGAGCAGCTGCAAAGACCTGCTATCTCCAACCCTCTTAAAGGCCAAACCTCAGCCGTTTGGTTGTGCAAGCGTATACGGTAGCTTGAAACCCCCCCAATCATCTCTGTGAAAGGCACTGTGCTTCTCACAGCTAGGTTCACCTCAAAGCCACCTCAATGTTTTTCTCAGCACTTTATGCCTGTGATCAAGTTTGATTTCTCAAAACAGACTCGTTTCCCAAACCCCAATCAGACCCATTTCATCTTTTCTCAACCTGAGATGTTTTATGTGTTTATGCTTCAAGGAAAAGATCATGAATAAATATATAATTTTAAAAGGGAAAAAACAACTGGGCATCTTAAACGAGGTGCCCGGTGAAATCAGTTAAACGACAAACTGAATTAAAGCAAACTCATAGTAAAACATGTGGAACTTGTAGGTTTCCTGCCTGGAGAGTAGAGAGTGGTGTAGTCTTCCTCCATGAGGTCATATCCAATACCTTGCTCTTTCTCTGAGGAACCTTGATCTCCTTCCTCTGACGTTTCAGAGCAGCGGCAAACCTTAGGAGCATGAGAAACGGCGCGTGTGCTTGATTGGCCCACACCTCACCTCCTTGGCTAGGCTGCTGTGTGCTGCTGGGTTAGCACTTAATGTCAGTACTGACTGATGCTAATGCGTTTAGCCCATTCCAGTCTGAGAAACACATGGAAAGTCAGCAGTCAGCCAATAAGATTGGAGGCATCAGGCCAACGCTTGAAGCCCACCACTACAGTACAATGCATCAAACACAGCTACAGACACAAAAATCCCACAATTCACATTTTATGGAGCAAAACTGACAAGAGAACAGAACTATCTCAAGTCTAAGGGATTTCTGCTTAATAGGATACATTTTTCCATTATCCAAGTATTTTAAATCCAGGGCTAATTGCATTATCCTGACCAACACTTAACTTAATTAGCTTTAGGTGTGATTAATTAAGAAATACTCAACAGCACACAGATTCTTAGTGAGCACATCAGCCGGAGGAAGCACCTTTTAATCAGGCTCCACTTGCCATTATACACTTACATCAAACTCAAGGTAACAAAACATTTCAGCCTAATTACATAATTATACACAACATTAGAGAAATCTAAAAATTACCTAGGCTAATGTTTCAAATTGCATTTTTTGAGACAGGCAACACACATGCAGACTGAGAGAAACCAAAATGCCCTCCCCCTCCATAAATAAATAAACAAACAAACAAACAAACAAACAAACAGGGGATTTGAAACCATCTTTTCCGCTACATTGATTCAGTATTTCCCTGTGCGTTTCCAGCATAAGGCTGTCTGCGAGTACCGATGTTTACAGCACACAGACAGCACCATGGCTGCTCTCAGGAGGTGCAGGGAAACGACTTCCACACATGAAGGCATGCGTGGGCCAAGCCGCGGCCTGACCTCCACGCTCGCTCTCGCTCCAGGCCACCGCTCCCCCGCTCACCTCCCGTCACCGTGACCGCAACCAATGACATGCGTGCGAGGCCGCACAATGCGCACTCCTCCTCCTCTCTCCTCCTTTGTCTGCAGAGGGAAGCGCTCCCCTTTGTGGCGCAGGCCCACACGCGTGTGGAGACGCGACAGGAGCAGCAGGCCATCAGCACACGTCGGCTCTGAACATCCCAGTGCACACTGGAGGTACAGCAGTGTCAGGACAGCCCATCAGACGGTGTCCTCGGACCAACAAATACACTTCTACCTCCCCCTCACCCCAAATGCATCCGCAGACACACACACACCCCCCCCCACAAACACACACACACACACACACACACACACACACACACACACACACACACTCCCCTTCACCCACATGGCTGTTTTCTCAATCACTCCTCCCCTGCGGAGAGCAGGGACTCTGAGGTCAGTGCAAGAGACAGAGCTGTCAGTTTTGCCAGATTAAACACCTCTGCCAAGAGCTCTTCCAAGAGCAGCAGAGTGACACACAACCACTCCCTGTTCTGTCTTTCTCTCTCTCTCTCCCTTTCTCTCTCTCTCTCTCTCTCTCTCTCACACAGACAGACAGACAGACAGACAGACACACATAAATGCTGGGCAATAAACCAACAACAAAAACATGCTGTATTTCCTGGCAATATCAGAGGACTCGTTCAAAGTACACTGTACAGCACTTACCCAAGCAATTAGGGTCCAAAATAATTGCAAATGAGTGCCTGTACTTTAAACCATATGTTGGAAATGTTACATTTGGCTGTCAGGAAACCATAAAGCTAAAATTTTCCTCTTCGCTTCAGACATAATATTAGGAGAGGAGCACGTCCTAAATCAGCAGGCTCAGAGAGAAGTCTTCTTGCATACGGGTCTGGGCCACACACACCAATCGGGCAAGAGCACACAAAGGAAAAGTGCTAACCTGGGGCTTGCACTCTGACCACACACGTTAATAGCGCTCATTACGAAAGATGGAGGCCTGCCCTCGATGGGCTTCACACGTGACCCCCTGGCCCAGTATGCTTCAGCTCCTTACAACTGACTCTGTCAGAAAAGGGCTTCTACATCAATTAGCAGCTGCTCGTGCCAACATTAAACACTGGAGTAGACGAAATGCACAGGGTCATGTGACCCAACCTTCCAACATCAGACCCGCCACCCCCTCCCCCTCCACCACACCCGTTCTTGCCGGCACGTTCAAACAGGGGGGGGGGGCAGGTTGGTGTGTCAGAAAGAGAAAGGATCAAGCAGCTGAGAACTGTGCTAACACTCAACAATTATCTCAAGGATAAAACCATCTGTCCCCCGTCAAAACACGAGCCAGACTGGGGGCCCACGAGACCCCCAGTGCAAAGCAAGCAGTTTTTAACAGCACGGCCCCACCTTACCTAGACCCACCTCCCTTTACCTGCCTACTAAAGACCAGACAGCTTTCCTTCGGTCCCTGACGGACAGCTCGGCGACAGAGAGCGGCAAAGCTCCACGAGTCTGTAGACCGTGGGTCTCCTACCTGTCCTGCGATTGCTCCTCATACATCCTCTCCTTGCCCTCCTTAAATAGGCGTATGGCCCTTTTCGACTTCTTCATCAGGCTGTCGATGTAGACTTTGAAGTAGTCGTTCTCGCTGAGCTGCGCCAGCTTCTGGCTCTCCTCGTATTTACACAGGATCATCCTCAGGTGCTGGTAGGTGTCCGGCAGGATGTCCAGGATGTACGGTGGGCTGTTCTTCAGCTGCAGCCTCGGGTTCTGGCACAGCCTCACCTACATGGGAGACACGATTTGACTTCTGACATTTCATTTGGACCTTGGTGGACCAACTAGTGCATCCCCACAGGAATGTGACAAAAGGCAGGGAAGCTGCTTTACATTAATGTTTAACACACCAACCTTGTTTTGCCAACATTAAACTCTTCACATTTCAGGAAGAAGAACGATTTGTGTGTGTGAACATTATGTTCAACCAAGTACACACTATAACGTAAACCGTTTAACTGTGTCAATAAGCCTATCGTACTGCTCGTGAGATCAGTGCCTGTAGTTACGACTCGCAGTAAGACATGCAGATGTAAACTTGCGGTTATACAGTTTTGTTCAGGCAATCATGCGAAAGCCTGCTAAGCTGTCAAAAAAAAAATATCTGTAGACAAAACTACTTCAGTTTAGTAAGCAAAGAAAACGCTATTGCATAACCAGGAGTGGAGCTGTAAACACAGGTCCGGACTCTTACCACTTTGTCCATGAGTTTCCATGTTTTCTCCACGGTTCGACGATCTGCCGCAGCTTGTTTAGGGGGTGCGACCGCGTCCTGAATGGCATCGATAATGCCCAAAATACGACCTTTGCGAGGGTTCTGCGCGCGTCCACCCAGATTCCGGCCACTAAGAGCGGTTGCCATTTCCTCTGCACTATAGGAAAGATATGAAAGCTCTCTGCTCGCGTGCTTAGGTCTCAGAGAGAAAAGCAAGCAAAACACGGGCAGTGCGAAACGCACTGACTAAAGCGGAAAACTACAAAAACACCGCCGACGGTCTGCTAAGGTTAGTGCCATGATGTGTGCACTCACCGAAGCGTGTTTAAACTAAAAGGAAGTCAAATCTACTTTTTAAAACAGTTCAGATAGGACCCTACGTGAACTAGCTAGCTAACCAGCTAACTCACTAACTGACCATCAACAGCTACTGAACTTACCGTGTTCCCTAAATTTCACTTAAGCGTTTCACCTAATTGTTGACTATGAAAAGTTAAACTCACGAAGCTGAAATTTATAGAGTAAAAGAGGGAGCCACAATCTCATTAAAAGTCACAACGCCGCAATGAACTCCTTAACATCTGTAAGACAGGAGTTATTAGCTAAACCATGGCTAGGACATTCAGTGTTTCTGTAGGCATAATTACGCTGTTGGATCGTCCACAAACTCCAGACTTACTGCGGCAAAACAGAGGAGCTGCCAAAAAACCCGAATGTCAGTGGAGAGTTCCTGAGTTGAAGCAAAGACGTCCTCACGAACAAAATAAAAACGCAAAAAAGCGAGGAAAAAACAGCGCAAAAACGGGATAAACTATTACATATCTATTCCAACGTTCCGTCTACACGACACATTCTTTCGTAACCTTTTCCAAAATGGGATTAAAATGTTTGAAATCCTGTTTTCCTGGCCGCTGATATCGTCGTTGGCTGCTCGTTTCAAAATCAGTACGCTTTTAAAAAGCCTTGGATTAGAGCTGCTCGGGCTGCGTCCCGCTTCGTGCCTCCCAACGCCGAAACAACAGGGAGGAGCCGAAACTGCAGCTCGCGACAGTAGGCAAGCTCCTGAACATGACGGACCTCTCCTCTCGCCAATCACAATCGAGAACCAAAGTGTTTACCTAATATTCGACCGGTGACCAATAAAAACGGGCGAAACATTTTGTGGGTTGTTCCTTTAATTAATATGCAAATAGCTATCGCACAATCTAATCGCGTTGACGTTCCAGTGGAAACAAATAGTTGTGTTTATGTGACTTAAAGCAACGTGGGAGATGAACTGAACTGAGTCAGACAATAGACGGATAAAATCAACCTCTGATTAAAATAGAACAAACATGGTGTCTGCATGTTCTGCTCTGTATCATTTAAATGCCTTGCAAATGTAATTTTGTGAGTTGATGATGGAAGCAAAATTTGGGCAACAGCTATGCGTTTTTCCTGCTTGAAGAGGTGAACGTCGAGAAACCATTTGCTTTATTTTTCCCTAGAGACACAGTACGCATAAGCCCTTCACAACTCAGTAATTTGATAAATAGAGAAGTCCGTTATCAGCTTTATAATTACACACAGCAGGATGTGAGTCTATAAAGTCTATACATGCTATAAAGTTCACTTCTGCAAAGCTGAAAACACGTGGTCAAACCGTACATTTAAGGACAGTAAAAGTCCTTATTAAGCAGGAAGTAACAATGAGCTTGATACGCAAATAAACCACCCTCACCATCTTCGAGGGTTGTTTATTGAGCTCTTCACGTGCTGTATGCTCCAAATGTGCCTCTTATACAAAAACAGCTGTAGGCCAATATAACGTCAGCAGTGATCACCAAACCACTGTGTTAGCACTACGTACTGGAATGGCCACCATAAGAATTTCAATTGAAGTACACAATAATTTTCAGATGGTGAAATGTGTTATAAAGTTCATCTCCTCTTACTGCTAAAACAGAAGAGTTGCCTTTTGACCGAATTTGGATGTAGTTTCTGTATGGTGCACAATCCCACTGTACAGCTAGAAGTCAACAGAGAGAGATCACTGACTCATCCAAATGAGAGCCATGTTGAGAACAATCACAGCTTTTAAAACTCTGAAATGTATGAAAAAAAGCAAACAAAAAAAAAAAACCCAGTTTGCTGCTCATCTGGTCCATTTCCGGTTTCGTCTTTATTCTGGACCTCAGAGGAGAGCGATTCGGAGTCTTTGAAACCAGAGGGTGTGTTGCCCCAAAAGCACGTTCATGTCATATTTCAATTCTTCTCCTCAAATCTGCAGTCAGCGGAGGATTCTGAAACGTGATCCTGGCCCACGTACTTGGTGCTGTCACGGGCATGAGGTCGGCGGCGGGAATCGCAGCCCCGCAGGCGGGTCACCCGATACAGCGGCGCTCTTGTTAAAAGTGGCCCGGCTCTCAGGCTCACCCACCCTCACACTCACTCGCACCGACAGACCACATGGCCCCGGGGCCACCATGCGTATGTCTTTTATCAAAGAAAGAATGGAAGGAAAAGAGAAAAAGAGGCTGAAGGCGTGAATCTTGGCTTGCGTTTCGTTCACTGTTGTACAGAAGGTCTTATATAAAGTTTCGTTGCTGTAAAATATTCTTCTGCTATATATATATCAGAAGAATATATAGTCAAGAAAGGCCTGATGATCCTCAGAGCACATTTAGAAGGAGGTAAAATAGGGAATAAGAGCAAGGTCAGAAATGTCAGACAAGTCAGACACAATTGTTGTTCTGAGGTCCTGAGAAAATGCTCATCTGTTCTGTGAAACCTCAGTTGAATGTACCTTTACCGTCTGCGTGAGACGAGCCCCCCCCCCCCCCCCCCAAAAAAAAAACACAAAAAAAAAAAAAAACAAAAAGAGAGAGGAAGGTGGGGGGAGCGGGCGGGCCGAGGGAAAACAGAACACAAG
>JAOYMR010000014.1:4269507-4284665 GCA_025802075.1 Tenebrosternarchus preto | reverse complement strand
CCCCCCCCCCCCCCCCCCCCCCCCCCCCCCCCCCCCCCCCCCCCCCCCCCCCCCCCCCCCGGGGCGGCCCCGGCCCCCCCCCCCCGCGCCCCCCAGCTGACCACTACCCTGCTGCATTCAGAATGACAATAGAGTTTCCTAGGGCGATAGCATGTGGTCATGTCAAAATGACTTCCCCTTTTAGCCATGCTCATGATGTAAAGCATACCATATAATGGATATGGAGTTTAATGTTAAAACACTGGTCTGGTGAGAGTTGCATCAGATCATCTTTTTCTCAAATACATCTCCCTCATTCCCTCATGCTGCCTTCGCCTGCTCTGACTCCCTCCATCACGTTTCCAGAGCGACGGCCATGGCAACCAGGCTATATAAAGAGTTCTGAAAGCATGTGGTTCTCTGATAAGGCTCAAGAGTTTAAGAGAGGAAACTGCTGAAGAGAAGAAACAATCCAGTCGAGCAGAAAACGGCAACAGTTAATCTGAGCTGCAGCTGGACTTAAGGTGAATTCACACACACACACACACACACACACACACGCATGACCACACACACACACACACACACACACACACATGCATGACCACACACACACACACACACACACACACACAGGCACATACACGTTCACACACACACACACACACACACGTGCACACAGTAGTCTAGCAGCAAGCCGTCATTGCCTTCACTCAGTGTATTTTAAGCATTCATTTATACCCTGGAGAAAAAATGACCACAGTGAGTCAGTTCTGTGTCACCAGCAAAGCAGCTGATCTGGTGAGAATGCTCAAATAAAATCATACAGCACGTACATCATTCAGAAAGACGGACCTGACATTTCCTAAGGGTTGGTGGCAGTTCTATCACTGCCGCAGGGCCAGCTACAGAGGACAAAGCCAAATGTACATCTTCTTTGCTACTTTGGTAGATCTCTCAGACGTTGAAGAGACAAGACCTGAGGCACCTGAGAGAGCACCTTTGTGCTTTTTGAGCTGAGGAGGAGTATTTTTGGAGTTGATTAAAATAGTAGTTATTGAGTGACATATCACGAGTCTTATTTGTATCTTGCTGTGAGTTGTAGGTTTCAAGCTGCTGTAACAGATGATTAACCCTTCTAGCTCATTCATAAGCTGTTTTGATTTTATATTATTTTATATTGTTAGTAACTTATGCATGGAATTCAACAACCTTTAAATTATTTTAGCTATTTTTTCGGGCTACATACTTTAGCAACTTTTGTATTGAGGATTGTGTTGCTCTCTCTTTAAAAATAAAAATGTACAGATTAATATTAAAGGATTAACTGGGCTTTGAGTTTTGATTATACGTTTCTTTAAGAGTTCGAAGGAAAGTTGCATCAGCACGAACCCCAACGCCACAGGCAAAATGAGTCTGCGGCTTTCGGTGTTACGAGCCACGTAACAATTCGTTTCCAGACATCCCTCGCTGGCTTATCCCTCCGGTTCCGAGCGCGAGAGGAAATGGGGTTGACGTTGTGAGGATGTGTAGGCTGCAGACTCTTACATCACCGGGCCCATATTTGTTCCTTTGCGCGTTCTGAATCAGAACGTCGCGGAGAGCCAGAGGAATTTGGGCACGCAGGAAACGTCGCAAGCGAAGAGGAGGAGGGCCCGTCGCGCGCTTTGACGGCCTTAAAAGGAAGCAACGCTTTACTCCAATATTCCCAAACACAAACGATCCTTGGTTGCTCTGTTGTGAAATATGACACTTCCGTGACTCCACGGACGTCTTATAAGTAAATCTGTACTCCAATCTACCGGGTTTCTTAGAACTATAAATTAGACAGGATTAACTAAAATTGTACTCTTTTCAGATGCGCTGGGATTCTGCAATTGTCAAACTGGATCAACTAGGATTTTAGACATCTGGAAGGTTTAAAATAGTGTTATTTTTGTTGATTGGTTCAATCTGGCGCTAAATGCTCTGCGCTAATGAAGCCTATAGGATCCAGTGCAAATGCGAGACGCAAAAATAACAAAAATGCTTCGATCATCAAATAAGAGTTTTTTTAAGTAATACACGTGAGCAAAGATGAAAGATATGACAACAATATGAAATATGAGTAAATGGAAAACGCGAATCCTCAGATAAAATCGCCACAGGCATAAACAAAAAGAGGCATATACGAATATATATCAGGAACGCCCAGTGCGAATCTGAGAGGTTCATCGTCTATGCCTGAGTACAGGTGGGTGAAATGTCCAGTTAGGAGATGCTACAGCAGGTCTCGAGCGAAGCTTTGAACAACCCAGCAGAATTCATAGTCGATGAATATGTCCTAGCATTCAAGCATGCGATGCTGCCGGACCAAGGAGTCACTTTTTTGGTCTGCCTGGTACAGAGATTCCTGAACAGGGCCTAAATGCACTCTGATTTGGTCACGACACTTGCTCAAACACACGCTGCCTTTAGTGTATAATGAAAACGGAAATACAAGTAGTTCATTATTATATAGTGGGCCATCTACAGTAAAGGGATTTAATTAATTTTTATATTAATGATGCTGCTTTGTGGGATGAAAAACCCCCTCAGATTTGGCTTTAAGCACAAACGCATGTCAGTGAGTGAAGTGGTGCTGGGTTTCATTATGCTCAAATAAGTTCCTCAACCAAGAAGCCCCAAGAACAAGCTTTGAATTAAAGTCAGCCTGGGCCTCTGTGTGCTCAAGTCACTCTTCCCTCCCGCACCAGGGCTGCCAACTTAACTCATCCTTTATAGAGTAGAGCTGATTTAGAAAAGCTGTATATGGAATGAGTGACGAGCCAGAGGTGATTAAACTTTAAAGGGTTTCTCTTCAGAGGTTCCTTTGAACATGCCACTGATTTTATATCAGAATGGTGAAAACAACAGACATTTCTTTCAAAGTGACACTCCCTGAGGTTGTTCACTGAATGTGCTTTGGTACGCACCATGTACAAGGCACCATGTTCATCAGTTACATTTGTAGTTGTATTTTTAAGATCATTCACACTGTTATATAAATAGAAGGTGGTGTTTTAAACCCAGTTTCTGAAGGCTCAGACTGACAGAGAACGTTCTTGCTCTGCAACTGGCAGGGCTGTTGTTAATGTTTCATTCTTGAGTCATGCCTGAATGAAATGTACCAGCATTCAAGCCAATGAATTCTCTGTGCAAAGGAATGACTGAAATGGGAGGCACAAAAATCAGTTTTGTGCTGTCCGACAGCACTGGTTCATTCATTGCCCAAATGTTGTGAGAGGTGTCTATTGTTCAAACTGTTGTGAGCAGTCCGGTGGCTCGAGCCGCCCTTCCGGCAGTCTGTCTGAGGTGAGCGTGAACAACGGAACAATGGAACAAGGGAGCACGTCTGGCCGCAGCCTCCACGGAAACCATCGCTACGCCTGTATGGCGTCATTTCCGTGCCAAAACTAGGGGGCACTGAAAGAAACTCCCATGAGACCGCCCCCAAAGTGCCAAAAACGCCCCTTGTCAAAACTCGCACAAAAAAAGATCTGAGGCTTGTCGCGTGAGCACAGACATAAAATCGAGAAGGAAAAAAAACACTCGAGCGTGAAAAAAAAACAGTTTGAGCGCGCGCAGTAACACAAAATTCAGCTTTCTGTGCGCGCGACTTTCACATTTACGCTCGCGAGGTGAATATTTACGCTCGCGAGTTGAATATTTACGCTCGCGAAATATTTTTTGCGCCCCCTAGTTTTGGCATGGAAATGACGCCATACGCCTGCACCGCATCACACAGAGGGGGGAGAGGCACGCCACCCGTGTCTGCACGGTTACAGTTGCCGTGCCTCAGACCAAGCCTGAGACGTTTGCCAAATCTACACAAATGTAATGGGTCATGTGGCCAAACGGAGGGCGTCAAGATGAAAGGGGAGGAGCCATGAAATCAGCGTCAGAGCTGGGGGGGAAAAAAAGCCAAACACTCATGATGGAAACGTGAAATAAAAGTCAAAACACAGACATTTTTAAATCAAAATCTGATAAATCAGCTTGAAGTTTTGTGATTGCAGGACTTTTTACAAGCTGAGACTTTCTGTCATCAGTTCTCTGTTCTACAGACCAGGGGTCAGGGAGCCGGGCTATGGCAGGAACCCCATCAACCACATTATCTCATGTGTAGCATTTCAGCATATCTGTAAAGCATGAAGAATCAGTAGGTTGGTTATGGTGGGTTTTTTTTTTTTTTTTTGGTTCTGAGGAGAGATTTTTCTTCACGCCTGTCAAGTCACCTTAACTCTCTCTTTTTCTCTCTCTCCGCCTACAGTCAGCCACACATGTTCTGCACCAAACTTTCTAAGAGCAGCCAAATCTCTGCTCTTTTCTTTAGCTCAAAAATGCCGTGCGACAGAAACTCGACAGGTCTCTAATTATGTCTGCACTGTGCTCACACCCACACACACACACACAACAGAGACCAACAGACTGCAGGATCACCTGGTGACATTTTAGACAGAGTGTAATATTCGTCTGGGCAAGTGTCAACGAATAAGGAATAGTGGGAGATTCTGAGCTGCTCCATCCGTGAGCGCACCTGGCAGATTCGGGTGGATGAAGGTGGTTGAGAGCTTGCCTGATGGACCAGGGCGTTTTCAAAGCCCAGCTTCTTCAGCTCGCCTGGATAGTGCTATCTTAGGTTTTCTGAGCTGTCTTTGATTATTTAGCTTACCAGTGCAACAAGCAAGACTGAATGAAAGGAGGTGGGGTTAGCTAAGGATAATCGTTTTTCATAAACACCTCTGAATAATGGGAGGCGGAGTTAAATAAGGATAATCGTATTTCATAAACAAGGCTGAATGAAAGGAGGTGGGGTTAAGTGAAGATAATGATAACTTTCAGGAAAGATGTCAGTGTGTGTAATGCTGGACTGGGTTTTTTTGCAGCAGTGTAGTGAGCAAAACAGAGCTTTCCTTAGCTACAGAAATACCATGCTGCAGTCCATGCTAACACACACACACACACACACACACACATACTCGTTGGCTGTTAAGACCAGGCAAAGGTCACACCTGTGAGAAGCTGTGCCTTCTTTCCTGCCTCATGGTTAAATACTTAGTAATAAGGTCTAACCCAAAGCAAACCCTTGTCTGATTTGTAAAGAAGTCACAATTCCGTGTTGCGAAACTATGAGCCTCATTTATTTAGACTATAAAATTATGTGCATATGCTGTTTTGGTATTGCAATCAATCACTGGTCACTGACCTCTGCCACAGTCAATAACTGGGCTTGTGTATTCATTTCACCTCAGCAAAACAGTCAAATGTTTTAGTAAATTATGCTGAATATGTGAAAAGGGCACCGTTTCAAATTCAGCTGTAACATCCTATAGCTCCCATCTAAAATGAACCCAGTCTGATGTCACAAAGTGTGAGCTGGCGCTCTGCTATGAGGACAAACAAACCTAGAATATACTGGAAACGAATATTCTGGAAAAACTCCCAAACTAGAAATGGGTTGGACGACAAGATAATTGCCCCAAGACGTCAGCATTTTTTAGCTTCACTGTAAAAAAAACTCTTCACTGTAAAAAACCACGTCGCCAGTTATCTTGTGTATCGTGTACGCTATTAATCCAGCGGCTTTTCCGGTCCAGTCTGCGAGCAGCAAAACGATGTATACTGATGACGCGTGAATACTTATTCTTACAGAAAATGACCGCGTGCTGCGGGTTAACAGCACGATCCGCACTGTCGTCACAGATCAGCTGCACTCCGTCTCCGGAACTCCAGAACTCATCGGTCTTAAATCAGTACCTTGGTTTGCTCAGAACTAAACTAATGAAACTCTGCAGGACTTGTTGTACAAGATCTGCTTTCATAATGAAATAATTAAAGAATCATAATAATGAATAAATCAGCAATAATTTAAATATCAAATAGTTTGATAATTTTAAGCAAATGTGAGATAGAATGTTTACAACAGACGTGAAGGGAATGAAGAGTGAAACCGAAGACGATTGGGTTTGGTTTTAGTTACATTTTATCGATCTTTCAAAAAAGAGAATCAGCCCAGAGCCTACATCAGCAACTGCTAATGAGACAATCGAATAAACTAGTACGAACAATTGTATTGTGGAATGTTTTCAAAAGATCATGTTCATCACTTTTAAAAGCCATGTGCTAAAGAGAAAAAAGGTGCTGTTCAGAGGCTAATAAGGCTTCACTGTAGACACACTGTGGTCAAGACACAACCAGATTATATCAAATAATCCTGTAGTCTGGTCTGACGGACAGTTAGTGCTGACGGGGTGGTGTGTGTGTGTGGGGGGGGTGCCTGATTCATGGTGACTCATCAGACTTCCCGAGGTTAAATTTTTCAAGCATTTCTGCTGAATAGCCAAAGGCTTGAATGCTGAGAGGAGACACGCCTGCTCCCAGAGAAAGACCCCTGCTGCTATTCGCACACTCACTACTACTCACTCCTTCATACGCAAGACACACACACACAACACGTGCCCCCGTGGCGCACACATACACGCACGCACGTGAACACCCGTACATGCATATCAAAGCACAGAACCACAGACCAACGTGCAGCATATGACCCCTGACCCCATGCAAAGATGAAAGCAGTGGCAGGTAATATTAAGTACGTGAAGGAGGGGAGAGAAACAAAGAGAGAGGGAAGAGAGATAGAGAGGAGCAAGAGAGAGGGAGAGATAAAGAGAGAGGGAAGAGGGACAGTTAGAGTTATATATATATAAAGTTATATATTCTCTCTCTCTCTCTCTCTCTCTCTCTATATATATATATATAGAGAGAGAGAGAGAGTATATATATATATGTATTTTAGATATCAGATATCAGTTCTCTCTCTCTCCCTCTTACTCTTTTAAACTTTAAAGCTTTTTTCCACTCTGAAACATCTAGGTTTCACACAAAAAAACAGATTCTACATTGCAGTGAAACTTATTATACATGGAACCAGAGATAAACGCGCAGATAAGGATCGATCTCTCCTTGTATGTGGAAATATGATTTTCACTTTTACAACACTGCCCTCTGTAGGACTAAAGGGTATTGCAGTATAAAAAACAACTGAATTTTGCGCTTAAAAATGACAAATGAGCTCACTTAGAAGTTAATATGATATTCTCTTTCAGTCACAATTCAGTAGTTTGATCATTTCATTAGGTTGAAAAGTCTAACATGTTTGAACATTATCCAATTAGTGAATGAAAATTATTCAAATATAATGGGTTATTAATTGCCTGAACACTCAAGTGAAACCTTATGGAAAAATGTTCCCTTTAGTTAAACTCTTTCTCTCCCTGTCTCCATCTCACTCTCTGTCTCTCTCTCTCTCTCTCTCTCTGTCTCTCTTACTCTCTCAGTGTCTCTCACTCTCTCTGTCTGTCTCTCTCTGTCTGTCTCTCTCGCTGTCTCTCTGTCACTCTCAGTTCAGTTAAGCCTCACTGGTATTTAGCTAAAGTATCACCACAGCATCACTACAAAGGCAAGAGCAAACATTAAGAGATTGAATACGCGTCAGTTCCAATTTCAAAAAAGATTTATTTTGACATCAAAGGACATAAGCAAGAATAAACATTTTTAGAAACTAAAAAGGATAAAATAAAAAAATTCATTTTAGGTGCTCAGCATGTGTCTGTTAGGGTGGTTGGGTAGGTCACTCTGTCTCTCAGGTGTAATCCCAATTTTTGTGAAGTGTTTTTCTCATAAAAGTTTTAATTTTTCTATACACGGCTCTCTCTGAAAATTACTTCTGCGCGCCCCTCCAGGAAGTGCCTTTCTAAAAATCTTTTGAAGTGATTCTTGCTGTAACTGTGACAGAATGCCGTGATGGGAAACAGGCCTGTGCCTTTGAGCCCCTCTCTCCCCTCTGCGTGGCGTGAAGCCCTGGATCTCCCTGCTCTAACGATCCTCAGCTGGGTGGACGTGTGTCCTCATCTATGCATCTTATGTTGCCTTCTCTATTACTATATAGCCTGAGCAGCACATCAAAGAGAATGGTAGACTCTCAAGCTCTGTCTCTCCATCTTTTGCAAGGCTGTGTGTGTGTGTGTGTGTGTGTGTGTGTGTGTGTGTGTGTGTGTGTGTGTTGGGTATGTTTCAGGGCTCTGAGTAACCGAGGCAGAGACTACAAGGGTCACAGGATGTGTATGGCCACATCTGCCACTGAGTCAAACTCCACGGGTGTTCAGTGTGTGTGTGTGTGTGTGTGCATGCATGTGCAAGGGAATTCCTCAGCAGTTAAACGTGACTCAGCCTGCCCATTTAGTGGGGGACGACAAAGACTCCTCCTAAAAGACTGCATTTCCTGTGCACATCACCAGTCCCAGATCTGTCAGCTATCAAAGCTTACCACACTGAGTAATGAGTTAGTGACTCAAAGACATACACATACACAAACACACACTCCCACACACACACAGACCCACTGACTCCAGAGCTGCCAGCCCGAACTGTCCTGCATCCTGTAAGAACACACTGAGCAGACTCCCCTCTCTCACGGCACTTATATAGCTGACGCTGGCTTCAGTGCGCATAGAAGACATTTTTTACACAGTTCTGCTTTACCAGTGCATTTATCTCCATGACACAATCATAAGAAATGTTCTATAGCAATATATCAAATATTTAAAATGCATATGTCCGTACATTAGGCTACAGATGACCCCCCCCCCCGGTGAGTTCAACGGGGATAAAAACGTGATCTTAGAACCTTTTGTCAGAGGTCAGTCTGAGACAAACACTCATTGGTACTGATTGTGACAAATACTAACCAACTAACCACTCTCTCACCCTCTCTCTGTCCCTCTCTCTCTCTCTGTCTGTTTTTTTCTGTCTGTGACCCTCTTAAATCAGATCTGCAGTCTCAATCTGATTAAGTAGAACTGTGTGCGCGTGTATTAGGGCGGTGAAGGCCCACCACCCGCATACATTCACTATTCGCACTATGTGCAGTATATAATTACAATCACAATATAAAAAAATCACAACTATTTGTTTGATCGCTGTGCATTTGTTGTGGCTACTGTTGTGACTTTATGTGTAGGGACACCGAACACAGTTAATCAGACATCAACTTCCACCTGAAGACAGAAGCTCTTACTCAGATCTGCTATTTCTGTGTTCTGAAGAACTTCCCCTTCCTGGAACAAGTTCTGATATTTGACATGACCAGTATTGCCACGCAAGAACACATAGGTGCCTGAGCGAGAAGAAGGCAAGTCCAGCCCGCAGTCTCAGTGAGACCAGCTCAGTCCTGCGGTCCCAGTGAGACCAGCCCAGCCTCACAGTTCCAGTGATACCAGCCCAGCCCCACAGTGAGAACTGCTCACAGAACACTGGCTTTCCTTAACATGGGCTTTACTATCCGTAGTATAAGCTCTTGCAGGTTAGATTGGTTGTGTTGCCAAACATCAATAATAGAAAACCAATGTAGTGCAGTGAGATTATAGGTTTCTCCAAACATCTAAAAATAAAAACACCTCCCTGAATGAACCACCCTTAACCTTTGAAAGTCCCTACCAGCAAAACACAGCAACGGCAGTGTTCATGTTTAACATCCTCAGCTGTACTGCAAAGACAAGAAATGTATGGACAAGGATATTTCAGTCCTAGCACTGCAGGGAGGAAGAGACAGACAGAACTTGCTTCAGTGCAGGTTTAAACAGACCACAAAAAAAAAAAAAGAAAAAAGATTCAATGTTCTGTATTTGCATGTCCTAACATTGCCACAGACAAATACAGCTTTAAATATCAGTCAAGTTTAGCTGAAAGTTTAACTCTGCAAGAGAAGTGGCGTTGTTGTCCTGCTCACGGTTCAGTTCATAATACATGACACAGCAGTGTTTCTCGCTGGGCACACAGCACTGATCCTGTCTAATGGCTTCCTGTTGGTTAACATAAATCTGAGTTAAGATAATGACTCGGATCAATGGGATTGTTTGGGAAATGTCTAATCGAATCGGCGTGATGCAGCTCTTCCTCTCCAGAAGATCTGATGCTAAACACATTATCTCTCCATTTCCATCAGACCAGGGGCATCCATCTCTGCTGGAGAAAGAGAGAGCGAAAGGGGGGGGGGGGTGAGGAAGTGAGCGAGGGAGAGGGAAGGAGAACGCGAGATACCCCTTCCAGGTTAGCTTCTTGAATTAAATGTCACATATGCCGCCTTTCTGTTCCTAACAGCTTCAAAGCATGCTGCGCTGCAGCTTGCCTCGCGTTAGTTCACTTGAAAAAGTCTGAGCACCAAGGAATCCTGTGTATCACTGC
Organism: Tenebrosternarchus preto; assembly: GCA_025802075.1. Taxonomy (NCBI): domain Eukaryota; kingdom Metazoa; phylum Chordata; class Actinopteri; order Gymnotiformes; family Apteronotidae; genus Tenebrosternarchus; species Tenebrosternarchus preto. Next base: position 4,274,423 of record JAOYMR010000014.1, on the reverse strand, counting down.
CTGTCATTTGAGCAAAAGGCAAATAAGTGTGACTGGGTGCGGGATTTGGCATCGTATTTAACATCAAACTGAAAATTCAAACCGATCTAAGACTGAAGCGCCAAAATGAGGCATCTTACTAAAAACATGGTGTTTGCCGCCACCTTCTGGACAAAATTCTGTACTACACTGTGTAGAATTTGCAATAACCGCAGTCACTGAACACAATATTTTTTTGTTATATGAATACTGATATATATGCTGTAAAATTGATATATTTATGCTGAAACTTTTCAGATGTAGATGTAGACAACCAAGAAATTATATGCTAATTATTTGGAAAATAAATGTACATTTTAGGAATTTAGCAGATGCTCTTATCCAGAGCAACTCACAAAAGTGCTTTGTCATTTGTATCCTTGCCAGTAACGTTTATTTGCATGTCAAAACACTACGGAGTCCAATAATAAAATATAATAGGGGGCTGAAGACTTCTGCACAAATACAGTATGTGAAATCTTCTTTGAAGCATAAAAAGCAATGACCATTTACTGTCTGTGAGATCTACAGGGCCCACTTCTGTGAGATCTACAGGGCCCACTTCTGTGAGATCTACAGGGCCCACTTCTGTGAGATCTACAGGGCCCACTTCTACCACCAGGATACTGTTTGGAGTTACAGGGAGTTGGGTATAAAGAGGAAGTAAGTATTACAGACAGAGAAAGAAAGAGAGAGTTAGGAGAGAGTGAGAAGGAGAGTGAAATTGAAAGAGAAATGGTTCTAGAGAAAGCCTACCCCTCTCTCTCTCTCTCTCTACCCCTCTCTCTCTCTTCCTCTCTCTCTCTCTCTCTACCCCCTCTCTCTCTCTCTCTCTCTCTCTCTCTCTCTCTCTAACTCTCTCTCTCTCTCTCTTCCCCTCTCTCTCTCTTCCTCTCTCTCCTCCAAATGCCAGCTGTATCCTGCAGTGAGCATCAATGGTTCTGAGCCGAGGCTCCACTCACTCATTAACTGCATATGCGGCATTAAACGACCTCACATGGAAGCAGCCCCGCCCATTTAAGGGCCCGGCTCACCCAGTGTCACCACCTCTGCCAAACTGTCTGTGTCCTTCACAAAAACAGTTAACGTTTAACCCCCCCCCCCTGTTGCTCTAATGAAGTGTGCTGTTTCCGGCATGCTTGCTCACTCCGCTGCCTGCTGTGGGGGCCCTGGCAGAGAGATTAGCCCGTCTGCAGGCATGGATGCCCCTCAGAGACCCCTGCTACAGGGCAGGGAGTGCAGTTCCAATACGCCCTCCCCACTGGAACAGCCGTCTTGCATGGAGACATTAGACCTCTGTAAAAAAAAAAAAAGAGAGACAGGCTCCGTTTAAGTTATTCTAGTCCACCAGCCCGACTGGTTGGAAATTCTGGAGTTGACTTTGCACTGGTGGAGTCTAGCTGTGAAGCCTATAAAAGCCATTCGGCTGTCATCTCTCTACCCCTGTCTGTCTCTCTGAGTCTTCTGAATGTACATCAGTAGTCTAGAAATCCCCAGCCAGCCAATCACGCACCGACTTTAGGCCCATTCATGTCCTGCATCCCCGTTGCTTTTTAACCGCGTCAGACCTCATCGTGACCCTCAACTTCTTCCGTTACTTTTTTAAACAGTCCTTTTGCCGTCTGGCTTTGCAGTTATTCATTTTTAGCATCCGTTTTGGAGCGCCACTGCTGTCGCCAAGACTGGCTTTTACATAACAAGCGGTTTTCCTCTCCATCCTTTTGAATGGTGAGCTCGTGGGGGGCTTTCCTCCCCCTCCATTCTTCAGTGTACCCACCTCTATATCAATTTCATTTTTTACCTTACGCAAAAGGACCCCTACGATCACGTCGAAGCAACAAAACAAGTAACCAGTAGAGGGCAGCAGAGCGACCGAATCTGAAAACCCATAACTCTTGCCCACACTAGGGAGCGCTAACACACATGAGGGCTACCTGTCACTGGCATGTATTAAGGCGGAAGGTGAACAATACATTAGTTCTGTTAGCACCTGACTGCCTAAACATGCTACGTGCAGTCATTCTGAATCATTTGGTTATCAAGGGCCCATTCATTAGGTTCTGCTCTGCCATCTTTCTTCCCTAGTCTGTCTCCTCTGAGCAGGTATCAGTAGTCTAGAAATCGCTTTAGCGCCAGACCTCATCATGACCTTCAGTTCTTCTTTTTCAAACAGTCCTTTGGACGTCTGGCTTTGCCGTTATCCGTTTACCTTTTAGCATCCGTTTTTAGGTTCTAGTGCCGTCGCTAGGATTTGCTTTCACATAACAAGCGCTTTTTCAGCTCCATCCTTTTGGGTGGTGAGCTTTTAGAGACTGGCCTTCACACCAGGGGCGTGGTCACATGGATGCCTGTTGGTGTGACTTGCAACCTTAGAAAAGTTACATTTAAACAAATTTAAATGAAACAGTAACATTTGTCATAATTTTGCTTATATATATATATAAAGCTTTGTGAGTGTTCCATCTTTGCAGTGTTATTTTCCTGTGAAATGCACTGCCACTCTTCAGGTGAGTCAAATGGTTTTGGTTTCTACGTAAAAAGATAGATTCCCAGTTTGTGTGCGTGGTTACGTGTTCATTCCGCATACATATAGATGCTAACTAGGATTAACATTTATCGTTGAAGTGAACACACTGCTCATTACTCAGTGCATTAAGCCTCGTGCTTAATTTAATCATGATTAATATAGCAATATGAATAAAATGCATTATATAACATACTTAGTCAGATTTGTCCCCGTTGTATGCAACATTCAATTATGGTTAAGTTAATGTATTTATTTTATGCTTATGGCCTTTTTGTTTTTAGTTGTAAACTGCGATACCTTTGTAAATCGTATTTTTGAGAGTTAGCATTCCTGTCTAATTCGACTAGACCAGCATCACAATTACTTGCTCGTGTTGTTTTAAGTAATTATGACAATACTATATCTAGGGTTTTGAACAAATAACGTTCTTAGTATTAGGAACTACAGAGCAAATCCGAAGCCAGTACACTAATGTCATTATTTGCTAGCTAATTTTACGGGTAAAAATCATATAGTCTGTAAGTGCGGCTTTTTTCCTTATAAATAATTGCGTGGCGTCACTCTTTAGTTTGCCACCTCCCTTCGCCACTACTCCACACTTCAAATTACCCAACGCTCTGTTTAGATCATTCTTTGCTTTCTATACAAGAAGCACTGGGATCGTTTTGGAACCACAAAACTTGTCACCAATAGAGGGCAGCAGAGTGAAGCAGCCCCGAAAGGCTGTTACTACTGCTAATGCTAGGCAGCGCTAACACACGTAGCATTTCCAATGCTGTTTATTAAGGCGGAAGGTGAACAATACATCAGTTCTGTTAGCACCCGAAGTCCTGAACATGCTACGTGCAGTCATTCTGAATCAGATGGTGATCAAGGGCCCATTCATTCCCTGCTTTCTTCATTTAAGGCCAAAGGGTATAGTTTCCCCTCTATTATCTTTCTGCTACTGATTGATAACCTTAACTTAGAACTGCCCTCAGATATTATTAGTCTTTTTATTCTGACTGTGATTTCACAACAACTATTCTTAGAACATTTAAGAATATAAATCATGGCATTTAGAGCGCTAAATACATCTACCAAAATTAAAGGAGTTCAAGACAAATTTAATTTAGCTTGACCAACCGAAGGCTACGTAACATTCATTACAACCTATCAAAATAGAAATCTCAGCTAACAAATCCTGCTAGAACAACCCTCAGCAAACAGGAGGCCAATCAATATTCAGTTTTCTTAAGATTTTGTCAAGAAGGAGGAGGGATTAGGACAAGGTCCCTTAAACAACAAAGGTCTCTTGCAACATGGTAAACATTCCCAAGAAATGTACAGCAAGCCGACATCAATTCACTAGGGCAAAACAGGCAGAAAGCCTCCCATTCAAGATAAACCAATGAAGTGAAGAGGATAACCAATGAAGTGAAGAGGACTGCACTCCTGGGGTTTCAGGATTGGATAGCTAGAACAGTCATCAGTAAGAAGACGTCATCAAAATGATTTGCATGTTCTAAAATATGACATAATAGTGCAAACAAAGTGCTGCATTTACAAGATGGCAATCATTTCTCAGCAACAACAACAAAAATGTTTTTAATACATATTTGAGATTCTTACAAATTAATCATCATTTCTCCCACATAGCTCAGCAGCGCCACCTACCTGTGAGGGCAGGTGAGCACATGATCCTGCTCCTAAACAGGCCTGTTAATAAGATTAGAGCAGATGGAATGGCTCTGGAATGGCTCCTTCAGAGGACAAACATCTGTGGTATTGCCATGATTTCTATTCTTCAGCCTGGAATCAGGGTGAACCACTCCCCAAAAGCAGATGGGAGGGCCCCATGGATCCAATTTACATTTTCAGATCCTGCCTGTGTGTGTGTGTGTGTGTGTGTGTGTGTGCGTGTGTGTGTGTGCGCGCACACTATTAGCATATCACTACAGCATGGCATGTCAGGAAGTCGGGGTTCAGGTTTGAGAGCTAGAAATATATATGGCTCTGCAGGGAAGGCCACACCCTTAGAGCACCTGAATCTAAACTTTGATTCCATGCACAAACAAGTTTGTGAAAAACACAGTGCTGTTGCACTATAACAAGAATAACAAGTCATTGGAGTGCATTTTTTTTATTGTACTAGAATACCGAAGCACTTTAGCCATGAAATGAAGTGGAATTATTCTATATTCTGTTAGGAGCAATAATGGCAAAATCTTTAGTGGACTTTTAACATATACTACATGCTTTGATAAACTTGGTTACATGTGCACTTACAGACTGTCTTTGGATTTAATGTCTTCCTTCTGTTAAATGATATTATTCATGGGGGAAGGAATATATGGTAGAACACACACACAGAATATATATATAATAGGAT